>DVXP01000017.1:0-39611 GCA_018235645.1 Junonia grisea | reverse complement strand
CCAAAATGCATTGAAATAGCGCAAAAGTTCATTCTTCTTGCCTTCAGTCAAGGGATCATTACGATGCAAACGAAATGGAATGGAAGGATCAAATGCAGCGGTTTTAAGGGGAGGTATCCGTGCCTGAGGGTGAGTATGTGGCTTATTCCAATTTGTTAGTTTTCAGTCCAAGTCGACCGTGGAAACGATTTTTCGCAACCTGTTCTCTTTTAATTTTATTTTTTTAATTGTTTCTTAAGTTACTCATACAATTGTGTTATACTTTTAGCGTGATATAAAGAATCCAATTAAGTCTAACCAATGTTTAGATTTTATTGGGAATTTAAGTAAACGAGTATTCCAAGCAAAATGAGTTAATCAAGTGTCACAGCACTTGTATACTTGTATAGGTGGTTTAAAAAATGCATCACAAATTTATGAAATCGACTTTATTTCATTTATATAATCGATTCAATATAGATTTTGAAAAGGTAAAAGAAAAAAAAAAATGTTGTGAATTGTGTCATCAGCTAAACTACTTCTAACAGGGCTGCAAATACAGCTTGCGGCCGAAAAGTCCCATGAAAACCAAAAAAACGCAAATCGTTATTTCATTGCCCAGTTCACGAGGATCCTCATGGATTTTTATCTTTAAAAGAGTAAAAGAATAAAAAATAATTTAAGATAATTATAACCATAGCTAATTTATTTTTTTAGAATTTTATTAAACTATTCAACCACAAAAATGAAAATGAAATATATTTTTATTATTTGCCTTTTGATACTGAAGTACATAGACATGGGTAGGCATTGCCTCATTTTAAATTATTTGGCATTAATGATCATGACCTCTTCAATTCAACGGATTGTAAAATTTCAGAGATATTATAGTAATTGATAATTTACTAGAAAGAAATACATAATAGTATATTTAGATGTTTGACAAAATGAAACAGTTGTATCGGTGCTTGTATTTAATCTTTAGTGACCGTGGCACTATTTGTGGACAGTTTTCACAGAATTCCGATTTCCTCGAAGACTATTACTACGAATACTTCAAATAAATATGGGTCTCGCTATTTTTAAATATTGGTAGAGACGTAATACGTAACTAAATTGTTTTTCTTCTCAGTTTGAATAGCGATTTGTCTTTGTCAAAGCAAACAAAAGGTAGATGAAGACTATTTTCTATCTTAAAATGAATATTGAAAACCTTCGCTTAGAACCCGTTTAATATTAAATCTATAATTCAGCTACGTGACGTGAAATTAATCGCTGGCTCCTAGACTATGGTGTTTAAATCATCTTTAGAAATTTGCAATACTAGCTACCCGCCTTGACTTTATCCACAATGAAGAAAATGAAGTTTATATTTGGCATTTATTGGATAAACTATATTTCCATCATCATAAATGATACTTGCATAAATAGTGATGAAGATGCACGGAGTACAGCCTTTTGATATTTAGGTTTCGTGGACCTTATAGATTTTGTTTTTGTTAATGCTGTCGCCCATGTACACTTACAACAACAAAGGAGCTACAAAATGCGTTGCCGGTCTTTTAGGGGGTATGGAGGGGGAATGTATGGCAAATTAATGGGAAAAAACCCACCCCTTTCCCATTAATTCGCCATACATTGGGCCTCCTGTACCCTCACTCATGCAGCGAAACACGACGCAAGCGTCATTTTACGCCGGTTTTCTGTGAGGCCATGGTATCACTCCGGTCGAGCCGACCCATTCGTGCAAATGCATGGCTCTCCCACGGTAAAAAAATATTATCCTTAAGTTTAATAGAAAACTGTAAACAAACTTGTTCAACAATAAACTGCATAGAATTATTAATGAAATTGAAAATAACTGCAGATTTTGCATACCATGCAACTAAATCTGCACTTTGGGTATGTAAAATGATTATGTAATATAAGCTTCTCTATCCAATTTTGTACGGACCAGTTTAATATTATATCTAAGGATATTTTGTAAAGAAAAAATATCTATAACATTTTTCAGTTTCATAAAGGGCGATAAAATGAAGTCTTTTCATAAAACACATTTGATAAAAAAATATTTATGTTGTTTAATTTAGTTCTCTTTTCTATATCGGCCGAAACATATGGCTCTTTATTTAGTAACATTAAAAAAACATAAAAAATTCTTGCATGATGATAAGAAACATTTTTGTTTTTGTCCATCCATCTATAGGTACATCCACTCTTCCATCTACAATGTTAATATGCAGTAGATATGCTTCAATTTAACTGAAAGCGGATAACATTCTCCCACATCTCTGCCATTATGACCTGTGTTGTATTATTAATGTAATTCGCAACTATCGCATATTTTGCATATGATGCAATGCTGTAGGTATCTGAATTTATGGCTGTGTAGTTGTTGGTAGTTTAGTAATAACTTCGGTGGGATATTGCATTCCAGGAGTCGCCTCCGAGCTCGACGCTTCAGGGATTTGATAATGTTTAACCTTATTTCAAAATGTCATCTTACTTTATACTCGCGTTCAGATTGTTGCCTTGTCTCTGTAATGTAGTTTTATCGAGCTAAAGTACAGCTTATGACAGACTCCCCTCTATTCTTTAGTCTTTTGAATTCTGTTAGCAATGTAGCCAATTTGTAATAAAAACATCTTTACAATTTAATGTTAATACGTGCAGTTTGTTTTTATGAAAAATATTTTTTTTTAAAGTACTATATTTTGTATTCGCGTATTCATTGGCTTCATCAACGCACTTCCAATTCTTTCTTTTATGCATTTTATATAAAACTACCTGTTATAGTAAAACACTCGTGGATCTTTTAAAAAACATTTCATATTTAGTTTCGAATACATATGCTTTTATGTCTTCAAGCGTACGAAATCGTAATTCCGATCAAAGCTTTCACGTTTAAGGTAAATTCATTGGTCTGTGACAAAACGAATTATAGTGAGTAAATATATACATACATATGTCTGTCTGTATCCATTTGCCGTATTTACATCTTTTCATTTCATTAAGCATCTGTGGAACATCAGATGCTAATTCTATGCATGCGCTTCAATTATTAGATTGGATATTACAGTTACTGGAGCTGATCTAATCGATGGTAATATTGGTAATAGAGACGCTCCAATTAAGATATAGTTTTAATTAAAATTAAATGGCTTCGTCGTACACTTCGTACTATTATAATTAATAACAAAACATGAAACGTTAAACAAGTAATGGTTGTTTTGAAATAAAAGACGACAATGGCAAAATTTTTTAAATGGTTTTTTATTTTACAATTTTATTTAATATTCCAAAGTTTGTCTGTGATATATGTATGTATGAAAAAAGAAAGGAAAAATACACATTCAACTAGGTATAATGTTTATACCTATTGAATTGTTTGCAAATCATAATCCCGACAAATATTTTTCCTCCGACTACGCTTCTCATATCGCAAACAAAAACATGCTACCATTATCTAAATAATGCGAAAGTTTCTTCAAATCGAACAGTGATATTTCTTTTTATATATGTATGGATAAACTCAAGTATGTATTTAGTTTAAATTGGTTGAGCTGTTGCGAATTCATGAAAACGCTAGCAGTAAGTAAACGTACCAAAGTGTGTTATATTTATAGCGGGGCTTTTACAGACACTCCATATTGAATCCGGTGGTTTTCTTAATATTCAATTCACAGTGTTCAGTCGAGTGCGACCCGACTGAAGTTTGCCAATGAAGGTATCGAATGGTTTTGTCCATATATATGTACAGGAATCGTTGATTGTAGTTTGTTTTAAACTTTATACAGACATACTATTTATAATGTTGTTTTGTTTTGGTAAAGTTTGGCTTAACTTTATCGTACAAATTCGTGTAATAAAGAAAATTAGGATTAGACACAGCTTTTGTCTACCTTGCAAATGTTTTAAGTATGGTCAAAAATTATATTTCACAACAAAAACTAAGCCCAATTTTTCGTGTCCAAGTATTCGAAGTATCGCGGGAATTAACTAATATCTCGTGCACAGTCGTATTCATCAGTACCGTAACAAGGATTTAGCTGCCTTTGAAACGGTCCGAATCATAAATCCCCGGCGTCATGACGAAATCTGATCACGTTGATGAGAAAATAGGAAATGAGCCAGACGCAGCTATGATACTAAATAACTACCAAAATGGCGTAACTCGGTGTAATATTCGATCATAATCACATACGTAATTACATACTTCTGAATGTAATATAATTAGAGCGTAAGATTAGTGTTACATTTTCGTTGTCGCCAATAGAATAAAAAAAAATAGCAAATTGTGATATAGCCAATTAATTAACCGACTTTTTTTGTATACCGATTACTCGAAGACGGTGGGACAGATATTGACAATTCTTAATAATTCTAATAAGTATTATACACACGTGTGTATATCAAATATCAGTTAGAAACTCTGTGGCTAATTACTGAATATCATGTAATTTATTTTAGAAGTCCTCCTATATACTATTTTTCTTTTGTTTATATATATATGTATTTGCCCGTTTATTAGAAATCTGATCATGTCTGATCATATCATTTATATAAATAAGTCAATTTAAATCTAAATCTTCAGCATTATTTTCACTTACAGTATAACGTAGATAGCGTAGTAGCGTAACATTTATTAGCCTCGTGTCATAGGCTCTGGGTATCGGAAAACAGTTTTATGACCACTCCCACGAGAGTCCTTTTACTTTCTAGGGTAAAAAATTGTCCTATATATTGCCTTAGCCTATAAGCTAACTGTCTAGGGAATAGTCGAAAAAAATCTTGAAGAAATATCCAAACACGAGGAGCTATGAAAGAAAGAATTTAATTAAGAAAAATTAATTTAATTTTTTCTTTTCCCGTCCTACCAGGATTAGAACATTAAAAAATTCTGTTGCGGTATTATATTTCAACGGATAATCATTTTGGAAATGTCGATTGAATGAAATTTTGAATATTTAGTCCTTTTGTAAAATTTGGATGTAAATACTACATATGTATGTATGTATACGTATGTACCTATCTTCCTATTCGATCGACGTATCGATAGCTTCGTTACGTAAATATTAAACTTTTCTATTGAACATGTACATACATATGTATGTATGTGTCATTACGTTACCTAAGAATAACCTTAGAAGAGGCTTATTCTTAAACTAATTGGAAATTAAATGAATTAATTGGAAATAAAATATAGCTGTTTTGTGTTTTCGTAATTGTTACTGTATTTTGTTTCTCTTTGTTGTTATTCTTAAGACCGGAAAGAAATCCCGCTCTAACAATATCCAATGAAAACACAAAGAAATCTTTTGTTTGATAACTTTTCCCATAAATATAACATTATATAGGTAATATGTTTTAAAATGTTAATATGTAAAAGCTAGTTTCTGCATAGAATTTTAATTATCTTGTTTCGATTTATTTCTACTTACACTATATCTTTTAGTCCAAATAAAGAAAGGGAGACGGGCAGAAGATAATAGATATTTATACAAATAAAAGAATTAAAATTCAACGAATTCTTAATCGAACAGTCTAAGAAAGCAGCTGACAAAAATCACATTAGCTGTACAGAAATGTTTTGTTGAAATAAACAGGATGTCTGGCAGGAAGACTCGGATAAAACACGCCTTTAGAATACAATGTTGTACATTTACATAACAAAAGTATTTGCATTCTGAATATCAACCTGTTTTCATGTTATTTTTATCCCAGTGATTGGCGCAGTTACATGATCCATAATATCAAACCTATGACCCGTATGTGAGTCATAGATTTGATATTAGTGCAACGTTAACTTACTTTCAAACATGTGGAAAAAATAAAGTAACCGCCTCTAAATGTTCTACTGCTTGCTATAGGCCTCTTCTCCTATTAAGGAGAAGGTTAAGAAGCTCCTATCGCATTAGAAAGATTCGTTGATAAAATCCCATAGGTGATCCAAGAACCAGCATCAAATATCTTTTTAAAGACAAGATGGTAACAAATAATTGTACTAATTGTAACGCTCAAACTAAGTTTGAAATCGTAAATTTCATATAAAACAAGAGCGATAAATTCATGTTGAACAATAAAACATCCCTCCTCGCTATATTTTCACTTTTAATTATTCGTTAAAATCTAAACGTTCTAAAAAAATTCACTGAACAAATTTAGCTTCTAAATTGCGAATGAAAAAGTAAAGTTTATTTAAAAATTTACTCCTCTACGCGCCATAGTGTAGATAAGTCTCGCTGCTATAAAAGAGCTGCACTGAAAAATGTGACTTAAAACATTTTAGAACATTACTCAAACGCTACTTTACTTGAATATGAATAGTATTTGAATAATGGATTTAAACGTCTATCAAATTCCTTCACAATCTACATTTAAAGATATTTCCCTAGACGGCGCCGCTTACAATGATGCATACATTAATATTTAAGATTTTGAATCCACATACAAATATGTATTTTGTGTAGATTTAAAATTTTTATGCCCCAACCCGCAGTGTGATAGATTAAGGTCCATACGTTTCTCCTTAACATGAGAGGAGAGAGGAGGCCTTTGTCCAGCTGTGTTACTTTCCTTTAACAGCCCCTTACTTCACTGTACTCAAAATCTTTACGCCAAAATATCTACACAAAAAGCAAACGTTATTTTTTGTAATATTTCCTTTGCAACATGTTAAATTGTAAAAACGCAAAAAAATGCCTATCAGCGTTTCGGTACGCAGCACAACATTGTACTGGGTTGATGATTAAAATGGAAACATGGCGTTATGGGTTTTAAAAAAAAATGAACATAAAGAATACTTTATATTTCGTATGATGAAAGAGTGCCCAGGGAATTAAAAATGCATCACTAAAATCATCATCAACCAAGCAAACGAAGGTATGAAAACAGACAGCAGATGTGTCTACTAGTGGTTAATATTCATGTATGTAGGTATTAATAACGATATATGAACATTTTCTGCTTACACAAGAGTTTGTAATTTTAAAGTCTGTTGTCTATTTGTGTTATTGTCATACTTGAACAAAGGCCGAAAATTATCATTTAATAAAATAGATTTTTAGATTGTAATCAGCAATTAATTCTTAAATTAGAATATGATTTTTGGCCATAAACATTTAGTTCCAAATAAAAAAGGTATTAGCTATACATTCAAATCCCTAAAACTATCAGAGTCGATTAGATTTATGGATCACTGTTTAATTTTTAGTTTTTCAGCAAACACTAAAATGAAAATACCAGCTTAACGGTTTAAAATATCGCACCAAAACCCGTCACTAAACTAAATTTTTCACACTGACTGGTTAACCTACTTTAGGATTTCAGATAAATCGCTAAACTACGTTGCTATGGTTCACCTCACTTGGTGTAGGAGGCGCACTTATTCGCAGATTTGGCAAACGTTAACTGCAAATAACTGTCCGAATCGACCTGGCAAAGTTTCATTGCCAGCAGCCTTCATTAGAACAGCTATAACTTTGGTTTTTTCGTCGAAATCGCTTTTACTTATGGAGTTGCTAATTAGAACTGTCATATAAGATTTTGCATTTTGAGGAACCGAAAATTGTGTTAATTTTTGCTTTAACTTACGTTTGTAATAAATCACAAATGGATAAATAAATAAGATTATTATTGTTACAAATTAAAAGGTCCATGAAGGAACCACAATTAATTATAGGAAAGTAAAATTTACCTTACGGGAATTGTACGTTAAATTTCACGTAAACCATGATTGAATTTTGCGGTTTCCGGAAAGATCGACCATTACCTTCTGGGCTGCCCTTTATATGAGCGAGTAATTGGAAAAGTAACAATTTATACTCACACTAACTATATTTAGTGGGATTTATACGAACACTAAAGAAGTTAGAAGCCAGCAAAGCAATAAATTCGGTTCTCTGCACGAGTTCCTCCATTATAGTTTGAACAGTGATAAAAACCAATCACCATTTCGTGAAGTAGTGAACGGAAACCTTAATTGTATCAAAGCAACCGCAGTAATATTAACTGGGTATGTGGTTGTGGTTAAACACAAAGAGAGTACGTTCTGTTACCGAGACTCTATTTCCAATCACCTGCTAGATCAAAGACCGTCGAGCTCAGTATAGACCATTGTAGATCTAAATTGCCAAACACAATTGTCTGTTACCCTAGCAGTATACATGTTACGTACTAATTAGAACACTTTCTAAAATTTAATTATCATTTTTTCTTTCACTACTAAAGTAACGTCGTTGATTCTTATTTAAATTCGATCATTCGAATTTAAAAATACAAGAATACCAGAAAAACTCTATCACGCAACTGAGGACAATGTGTTTTGTGCATCTGTAACTTCGATTAGATTATATTGTCTCATTTTCTCGGGTCATGGGATCCTACAGCGACGCGGGTCACATGCAAACGGAGACCTACTTTTTCTATCGGGTGATCCGGCCGTCCTGATAATACTGGCTATACGTACTCTTATGTTCATGGCACATTTAGATATCTGTTGCGGTCATCATGGACTTTTTCTTTATTTCCTATAACAAAGACTAAATAAAGAGTAAATATAAAATCAATTGTAGAATTTTCTTGTTTTTAAAATACGGTTTTAGCTTTTAATATTTTAACACGCTCATTAAATAATATGATTGTGTTAAATAAACCATAAAGGATTTATTTCTAAATGAGAAACAAACACATGTGTGTTCAATTAAAAAAGACATAAAACTAAACAGAAATTACCGCAAACTCGCATCAGTCAAGAACACGAATGATCCTATTATTACAGCCAAACAGCAATTTGGTGATAATCGATTTATCGACTTTCACATCAATCTACTCTGATTTTCGAGAATTTGTCGGATGTTGCGGAGAGAACATTTCGCGAATTAAAGGATAGCCGCAATATTGGCAGCTCCATAGGGAATACTGCCTCGATTTCAGGCATTGCGAATTCTGCAAACGTTTTATTTGATTAAAAACGTATAACCATCAAGTCATGGATTTTAATAATTGGAATAAAATCTTGTAAACATAATCCTCTATAGAAATAACAGCGATAAATTGTAATAAAATATTTACGGCATTCGAAATTGTTTAAGTGAATTCTGAAGTTTTAGATTCTTTCTTTAAAGGTAATTTCTTTTCCAGGCCCTACTACAAGCACACGATGTGGTCGCACGAGAGGTTTACGGCGAGGAGTCGCTTCGCGCTTCTCCGCCTCCAGTCAACGGGAGAGCACAGCCGCCGGCCGAAGAAGAGGACGACACTGAACCGGAATTTGAAAACGTGACCAGAGTGCGCCTCGTACAGTTCCAGAAGAACACCGATGAACCCATGGTGAGGAATATAATATATATTATCAAAATAGGTAAACGTGCAAGCAGGTCACCGGATTTAAAGTAATCACCACCGCGCTGAGGTCATTTATTGCACCTGTGTACAAATACCGAAAATAAGTATAACCGAAAGAACTAAGAAAGAGAGTCAGGCAGATTTTTATACTCCAACTTCAGATATTTTCTGTGCGACTACGGTTTGGCGTCGACAGAGAGTCAAGTTAATTACGAACTGTAGGTATTAAACTACAAGTTCCAAGCACATAAACACAAATGTGCTTTTCGAAGAAAAAATAAGACAAAATTATTTAAATAAGTTGAATGAAAATTATAGGCACCAAACCAAGTTTGTTTTTTTAAGTTTATTATTTTTTTTTAGTTTAACCTTCAAAATTTAAACGTAAACAATGAATTTTAGTACCTTAAAATTTAAGTTAAATACTAAAAAATATTTTTCTGTATAAAATATTACGACAGGTAAATATTTCAGGGTATAACACTGAAGCTGGCGGATGACGGCCGATGCATCGTGGCACGCATTATGCACGGTGGCATGATCCACAGGCAGGCTACGCTGCACGTGGGTGACGAGATCAAGGAAATCAACGGGACGCCCGTCGCTAATCAGTCCGTTGCGCAACTTCAAAGGATGCTGGTATGAAAGACTCAATGGTGTTATTTGTGTTCGAAATAAAAAATCCTTTCAGAATTTTTCCAGCTCGCAAGTCTCTTTAAAGAATATTTTAAAGGAGATATTTCAAAAATATATGGGCCAGGTCTGAGTACACTATATATAGCTGATTATTGCCTATGAAATTTTAACTAAATATTTCGAGTATCTGTGCAAAAGAGAAGTAATTTAATGTAAGATTGCAATACCATAATATAAAAAAAAGATTGCAATACAATATACAAATGACAGGTGGCAATGGTGAATTGTGGTGAATGTTACGTTGACAGCTGTTATTAATATTTTTCATACTCAAATTGCAAATTTTTTCGTGAGATCAATGAATGAAATTAATTTTTCTTATACAGTGCTATATTATTTATTTCATGATAGTATACAAAAAGGTGGTCCTAACTGAAACATCTCCTTTAAGTTACCAGATCTTCGATGCAGAATGGAAACAAATATTTCATACGTTACTTAGATATACGAGATTGTATTGTTTTGACAGTAATGTACTAAATTGATCTACTTACAGCGGGAAGCTCGCGGCTCTGTGACGTTCAAGATAGTACCGTCGTATCGGTCGGCACCACCTCCTTGCGAGGTAATTTATTCAAATTGCTTTATCGATATGATATTTATTAATTATTTAGAGTGCTCTTGGCAACCCTCTTGAAGCTCTGTGTTCTAGGAATGCTGTGCATTTTGCTAAAACTTTATTTAAAGAAGGCAGTTTTACTAATACTAGAACTAAAAGTGTGTTAATGTAGATCCTAACATTTATTTTGAATAGTTGTGTGACACTGTACGTGGTTTGCAAATTAATAATAATGTAGTTGAAAAAAAAGTCGACAAGCGCACATAAATAACCACTAACTGCTTGTCTTAAAAGCATCATAATGGTTGTGAATAAAAAATTTGACTAAAACAATCTTTTTTATTTTCTTCTAACTAGCTATTCCGGATAAAGCCTTCGCCCGTTCTAGTAAGTAGCGATTACAGAGCCGTTGCTACTTTATGTTGTGTTTTTTATTGTTTACCATGTTTTTCTGTTTTCGTTGTTTTCATTTAAATGTTATTTTGTGTCGTACTGTTCTTTCACCCGGGCATGGCTGCGCGTTCTCGCGTTCCTCCGTTTCTGTGCGCTTGTTGTTCTTTACCATGCTTCATTTTCATCGTTTATTATCATAACCATTATAATTCATATTCCCCTTAACTACTGACAAGTTCCTGCATTCATTTCAGCTAAATATTATTCATGATTCTTAAATTCATCATTTGTTATACGTGTAAACGTTAGTTTAACATTACCGTTTATTGCATCTTTGTAAAAATTATAGCGTAGAAAATGTACTTCATTTAAATAAACAGAATAATAAAATTATTATTGTTAGCGCTAGTTTAACGCCACTAAAATTAAATATCGATATGTGTATTTTCATTTAAAATATATATTTTTTTAATTATACAAAAGTATAGTCTTTCGATAACAGCTGCGCTTTTTGTGGGACTGAAGCAATAATACTAAATGGTTTCAGATATTTGTAAGGGCACAATTCGATTACGATCCATTAGAAGATGAGCTGATACCTTGCGCACAAGCGGGTATTGCTTTCAACACCGGAGACATATTACAGGTATAGTTTAACAAATTTAAATGGACTCACATATCTAAAGTAAAAATGTCGTTTAAATATTCGAAAGAAGAAAAAGAAGAAAAGAGAACAATAAAACGTTTTGAATTCCAGATTATTAGTAAAGATGATGCTCATTGGTGGCAAGCTAGAAAGGACGCTTCGGGAGGCTCCGCTGGTCTTATCCCAAGTCCAGAGCTACAAGAATGGAGAGCGGCTTGCGCAGCGGCTGAACGTTCTAACACCGACCAAGGTATTCACCTCAAATTATATCTTAACATTGTGTGTTCAGCTAATCTAGGAAAATATGGTGTTGCTTTGTGCCAGTCTAATATGGTCAGACATATGAAATTTACAGTAAAACTGTTTGGATCATCATGCCCAAAAATATTACGTTACGTACTGTCGGAATGAATTCGAACCATAAAACTGTCTGGCCATTTTGCGATTAGTTTTGTGTTTAACTGTTGGAAACATCTCAACGGCAAATGTTTCATTTAGGCTAATAGAAATCTGAGTACAATTAATTGTTCCACCATAATTGGCAAATATTATGATTAATAGATCAGAAAATTGTCGAATGAAAAGCGAATATTTAACCCTTGATTAATATTTTGTAAAACGTTAAAAGGTATGCTTGTATTCAGTTTTCAGTTAAAGTGCTATTTAGATTATTTTCGTTATTACATAAATTGCTTGATCTGTTTTCGATTAATTTAGAATTTCGTGTACGATGTATTTACTTTAATCAAAATTTTAAGCGGTGAGATCCTTGCCCCTATCTGTTATTTTAGGATGGGTTTGATATTAAAAAAATATATCAACGCGTCGGTTTTACTTAGAAAAAAGCTTGCTATAGCTGTATTTACAAAATTTATTTTACCTATTCGCCGCAAAAGATTTTTCTTTGCACTTTACAGTGTAAATTTTTATTACACGTTCAGGGTTTATTTTGTTGTCTTAATCTGTGCAATTAGATTTATGTGTTCGTTGGATTATAGTTTCATTGTCATCGTTAACCTCAGCGTTTATTTCAAATATTAACATTTCATATTTTTCTTTCAAACATTAACATCTATGGACAAATCTACAGTTGGTATGTAAAGTTTTCTTTCTTGTATTCTGTTATCAAACAAGCTCCCCTTATTACTGAATGGTTATTGCGTCTTAAAATCCTAAATATGCATGGTATTAGTCATGACAGCCCCGATAATGAATAAAAAATGTAAATTTCCCTAGCTATGTACAATGGACTCCTATTAAATGTATGAAATGTGTAGATGGATAATGATATCTGTTATGAAAAAATTAAGGGAGTTTGTGCCATAATATAATTCTCTTGTGTTTGGGATGTGCTTAGTCAAATTTTACCTTAGTTTTGTTTTCTTTAGTTGGAAAGACTTGACCAAAAATATTCGTCTTGTAAATCTTACTCTTTTTCTAGGCAATCAGTAAATCTTTGAAATACAATATAACAGAACAACAGATTGCTGTGATATAAAATAATTTAGATGATATCGTGAATTTACTTCATACCATTTTAAGTTTTGTAGAACTCATATTCAGAATGTTTTTTTGTCTGTGTAAATACGACTTCAGTAACATCACGATTGCACATGTAAATGTGAGAACGAACATCGCTTACTGTTCTTGCAAATGTAGAATCTATGTATATTCATTATGTGTTAGTGTCGAAGCAAACATCTAGCCCTGACTTTGGCTAAGCATCCCCCAAGTGTGCCCTATTTACGTAGGCCCTCATACCATTCCATTGAGTTTTGCATGATCGTGTTGTAATGTTGTGCGGCTAGGAGCTGAAGGCTGCGTGTCCCATACCGATGGATGCGAGAATACAGGTATATATTTATTTACTGCATAAATAGTTTTGATGGATATCGCCTTTTCAGAAGTTTTTGGTTATATTGTCCTACGAGAGATGTCTTAATTTAATAGGACTGTTGATATTTACAAGTATATGGTTTTGTTTGTATATTGTAGTCTTATGCTAAATTCGTAAATTGTAAGCTAATTAACAGCTAGTCATTATTGTTATTATAGACTTTTTTTGTTTAGAGCAAAATACTTAAAATATTGATAAATAATTTCAAATACTTAAATCTGATGCTGTAAACTTGCCTGTTAGTTTGTAAATTTAGATTTGTAAATAAATTACATTAAAACTTTAAATTCTTAAAAGATATTTTTTAAAATAGATATAGTTATTGATTTTTTTCTCTTTGTTTTTTATTAAACCCGAGAGGCTCTCTGTATATTCTCTAATACGATATTTTTTCTATATTTGTTACAGTCAATTGTTCGATATTCGGACGTAAGAAGAAACAAGCCAAGGACAAATATCTGGCGAAACACAATGCTGTTTTCGACCAACTCGACGTTGTTACTTATGAAGAAGTTGTTAAACTTCCCTGTAAGTTTCCTATTATTTCTATCTTTCTATAGTCTTTTGTATCAATCTTAATTCACCTTTAACATCGGTATTAAGACTTGTTATCTGAAACTCTTAAACTATTATGACTTATTGTAAAAACATTTGGAATTCTAAAAGTAAATTCGGTTAAAATAGATTGAATGAATGACTGAATTAAAATTTATTTTGACTCAAACTTTAAGGTCATAAATTTTCAGCATTAATATATTTTTTTCGTTTTAAAATTTCAGCTTTCCAAAGAAAAACCATAGTGCTCTTGGGTGCACATGGAGTTGGTCGCCGCCATATCAAGAATACGCTAATAGCGCGTCACCCAGACCAATATGCCTATCCTATACCGCGTAAGTGAACTTTTACTGAAACAAACTAATCACTAATCAGGTCCAAAACATCGTTCTGTTTATTTATTACTTCGTGTTATTCTATTGTTTTACTAATTTGTATCATTAATGATCGTTAATCATAGTAGGCAAATTATTCTAGTCTAAATGTCCCTCTCTTTCTTAAAGGTTTGTGGGGTTAAAGTAGTGTAAACAATCGGTAACCTGTCGAAACATAGATAAAAGTAATGGTACCTTGTATCTTGGTAAAAAACCTTGCAAAGTGTTATCAAGATATTAATTATATTAGTCTTATTAGCTACGCGACGAATAGTACGGTTTCAACCAATCACGTCACGTATTAATGTATTAAAGAAGTACCTAATGTAATCGTCAACCAAAATGGTTTTATACCGTTTGGATCAATAAAGTCGAATTGCAAACGTCAAGTTTTACAAGGATTAATGAAAGTAAATCTATCTTTCACGACTCTAATTTCTCAACGACTCAATGTCAATTCAGTATCAATTTCTTACGCCTCTTGAAACTTTCGCTGTCCAAACTTTAGATAAATATATTTTATGTAATTTTCGAAATAGAAATTGCTAAGTATTTTTCTTCTTTTTTTTCAGATACAACTAGACCACCGCGTACTGATGAAGAAAATGGTAGACACTACTACTTCGTTACACACGACGAAATGATGGCAGATATTGCTGCTAATGAATATTTAGAATATGGTATGCCATCTTTAACATATTATAAGAATAATTAACAAAATGGGTACTTTGTACTTTCTTTTCTTAATAACTACTCTTCGAGATCAATAGTATCTGTCACAAATGAAGGATCAATGAAGTACTAACTATTATATTAATAAATGTAAGAAATTAACATAATGACCATATCTCTGGTACACCAAAACGCTTAAAATTTGTCAGAGATATTCCCGCACCGCAGAGGGATTTACGAAATTTTGACACTCATTGCGTTGCAAACGGAAAAACTATTAAAATAGAAGAATAGATTGGAATGGGATATTAAAAAAAAATTGTCTCTTTTTCCAGGTACTCACGAAGACGCAATGTACGGAACTAAACTGGAAACAATTCGTCGTATCCACTCTGAGCGTCGTATCGCCATTTTGGATGTGGAGCCTCAAGCGTTGAAAATCTTGCGCACTGCGGAGTTTGCGCCCTACGTCGTGTTTGTTGCCGCACCATCTTTGAATAATGTTACCGATGTAAGTAGAAATTATTCAAATATTGTGATTTGTACACTTATTAAAAATATATGATTAGCTGATTTTTATTGCTAGAGTTTCGTCTCGTCGTTAGAGTCTCGTCTAGTCTCTTTTTATCAGTACGACCGTTTGTCATGTCGTAACGTACTAAGCTAAAATATAATAACGGTAAAATTACATGATCCTTTTTTAACAAAAAGAGGGCGAAACCGTTTGAAAACTTTAATGATGTTGAAATTGTTTTTTTTTTTTAATTATATGGCCCTATAAAAATATTCATAAATATCAAGGTAACCAACTTTTTAAATGTATGCACAGAATTCAGAATCATTTTCTTCTTAGAAGATGGGTACATAATTCATATCACGATGAGTTTAACTGTTATGTATTAAAGTTTATCATTATTAATTTCCAGTACGACGGCTCACTAGAAGTCCTAGCCCGCGAATCCGACCAGCTCCGTCGAACATACGGCCACTACTTCGACATGTCGATCGTCAACAACGACATCGACGACACTCTCGCGCAACTAGAGGCCGCTCTCGCAAGGATGCGCTCTTCGCCGCAGTGGGTGCCCGTCTCCTGGGTGTATTGACCGACCGACTGCTACCTGTAAGTCGATCTGAAATAGACTTTATTGATCTTAAGTTAAGGTTTACTTTTGGTTGTATTCAACATGTCGCTTGTTACGTTTTGGAGCTTCAAGTTGGAGTGTTCGCTGAGTAACTAAATTATATTTTACACTTTTTGATTTGATCGTTTCTTAAATGACTTCTGCTTCGTGAATTTTATATATATAAGATTTGCGACTTGGATGTTCTGTCTCCAGTGTCATGTGTTCTGATTAACCTACCGATTGTTACTGGTATTTTTGTCAATGTACATCTGAAATATCTGTCATACTACAAGTTTTTAATAACTTCAAACTATTTCTGTTATCTAAAATAGAATCTCTGGGTGTATTTATGAAAACAATAATTTGTCCAAAACTAAACTAACATTGATTCGATGTTTTGTGGGTTTAAATTTTCATTCTAATTATTATAATAAAAAAACCAATCAACATTACAACTTGAAGCTTCATACGCCAGTAATTTTATTAATATTTTATAAGATCTTAAAATATTTTTTTTTTTTACATAGACATGCCGGTTATCAATTTTGTTGAACTGAAATAAATTTCATCCCAGAGTGCTAAGGTACAAACTGAGTTGTAATATTGTGTGCCATATTTTGTGTATCTCATTGTGTTTTGCAAATGTATTATAGAAATAAGTTGACACGTTTTTAAAACCAATCTTCAAAAAATAAAGTCTATTTCAAAGAGAAATGTATGACCGAAGGTTTAAAGAAAATTAAAAAAAATCGAACTTTATATTTGAAAATACAACGACGTTTTAAAAACTTTAGAGAAGTGAACTTTATCATCACAAGTTAATAGAAACTTTTCACACTTCGATTAATTGGCACGCTGGCACATTGGAAGAATCTATTCGAATTATTTTAACAATAAAAAAATCGATTATTAAGTTTAATATTAAAAACAACTTTAATGTAGAAAATTACGTCGGTTTAAGGTGTGATTAGTAAAAAAGGACAAAGGTTTAAAATACAAAAAAAAACAAGCAAGTAAAAGACCTTTTTAATTTGTTAATTGAAAAGTATTATATTTTACATATTTTGTGATAATTATCGTTATTATTTATGATATTAATTTATTGTTCTTAAATTATTGATTGCGTAACAGCTGAAAGTCTCATTTTGGTGCAATAACGCTCAAAACATTTTGTGCCAAAAAACGACTGTATCACGAGAATACTTCATCACCCTGTCTCACGATTTTTAGAACGATGTACATAATTATACATTAGTAGGTAATTTACAAGGAGTAAATAATAAAAAAACTCTTTAGAGTGTACTGTAGCTCAAATGTTTACTTCGATATTTAATTGTAAGATCTATCCTATTATAAGTAATGTTACGGTTATCCAACTGAGATACAATATTATAAACGAGTCAATTCTATTTAATTTTTAGATCTTTAAAAATGGCTTTTCTGACCGCAAAATTACCAAAAAACAGAAAACTATAATATACATATACTGTCACGATATTAATTGATTTAATTTTCCTACACAAAATGATACATGATGTTAAATTTTAAAGTACAAAAAGTCTTTTTTGTTATCTAGGTGTCATAATTAGTAATTTAATAATTAAATTTCCATGATAAATATTTAAATATTACAATAATCATGTAGTAAAAAATACATCAATGCATGTAATTATTAATCAAATTATATAATTACCCACAAAATGGAAGTGTAATGGCAACACTTTAACTATGAAAAAAAATCGGAAAAAAATTCAACCCTATTGTTTCTTAGTTGGAAAACTTTTTGACTATTATATCACAGGTTTTTAGAAGTCACAGGGTCGCAAGGTACATTAGTAGTATTTTCATTATTATTTAATTATTTATTTTTATTCGATTTTTTGTTGTAAACTTCCTGAATCTTTCATAGGAAATGTATAAATTGTTGAAGTCTTTTCATAAGTCCTTTCTGTAACAATAGCGGACATTTCAGTATTTCGTTTTATAAAGTAAAGGTTTCTTTAATAGAATTTTACTCAAATGTATAGCGGAATAAATATTCCGTTATGTTGCGGTAAAATTTTATTTGGTTAACTTATAACTTGAATCTATTTTTCCCGTTTCCATGTAATGTATAGTTTTTAAAAGATATTTGTTATTTCAAAAAGGCGATCGAAGTATAAAAATATTTATTTCAAATTGAACAGATTATCAATTATAGAACAATTGTTAAGTTTAAACATAATTTCAATGTGAATCAAATAAAATTAAATAATATTCTATTTGCCCAATTCCGAAATTAAATGAATTTTACTTTTTTATTTGAATCACAATCATATGTAAAAAAAATATTAAAAAGTATTTAAAAAAATGTTGCATGGTCGCCTTTTTGGAAACTTTTTCTATTTCACCTTTGCACATTTGCATTCCTGTACAGATACTACCTAGTAGCTGAATTTTACTATATAATTCACTTTCACTATTGTTAATTTAAGTAGTTTTAGAGAGTAAGGACAGCTAAAAAATTGTTATACGTTTTTTGTTTGTTCAAGTGCAGGTATTTCACCTCGTTTGCTCAATACAATAATCAGATTGCTCAGGTTAATGAAGGTTCGAAGTAAGCTGTAGGCAGAATAATACTTATTTTAGTTATATCTTAATAATTCTTTTCTAGTAACTTCTAAATGCGTTCGGATACCTGCACTTGAAAATTACTTTGTATGCATCATTATTCAACTAAAAAAATATATTTTGATTTTGTACCTATAATTATTAACAAAACAATTAGACCGCGAATAGACGAACAAATTCACTAATTATTGATAAATAATAAGTACCTATAGCTAAGTATACAGTTTCTTTACATATTTGTTTAAAAAAAAATGTTTTCAAATCTTAAAAAATTTCATAATGTAAGGAAGCCAGGTAAGTATAAATCTAGTTAAAATAATATAATATATTATACATGAATTTATTAATAAGTGTGTGACGTAATGGCGTGCGAGTAGCACTTGTTTGTTTGACTTTTAATAGTATTGTCATATTAAAAAATATTTATTTTTACTTTGCGACATTAAGTACATGAATTATTTAAATTATATTTTAAACTGAAACGGATTTAAGATTCAGAAGCAATCTAAAAAATCCTGCATACATACATCACTTAATAAAATAAAATATTCTATAGCAACAAAATATATGAAATATAAAACAAATTATATCTAGCATAAATATACTTTATTTACTTAGACAATTCATTCCGAATATTTTAAATGTTAGCTATTTCGTTATTTCGAAAAATATTTGAATATTTAATATTATAAAGAAATAAATGAAATAAAAATGCTATTTATTAATATGTCTGACATATTGCGTACTTATTGTTTCTTTTGAATGTTGAATAGAAAATATTCAGTCGATGCAAAGCATGTTTCAATGTTGACACACACGTATCATAGATATATTATCTTTAAAAGGGTTCGTTTTTCATAGATTCTTAATTTTAGTAGTCATAGACTAATTCGTTGAAATGTATACCGTCTTGTTAATAAACAATATGCAGTTATACATGTTCGGTCTTTGTCTTGCTTACAAAAAAACTCTTTAAGTGAGAAAAGGACATGTTTATTAATACGACGGATAGAATAGATAATTACTTTTTCTCTGTTAGTGCTACTCATATATGAATGAGTGAGAGTTTATCTTGTATGTAATAGCTATAATATTTAAATAAGAATATTTTCAATGATATTTACATCACAAATTTATCTGTACCTTAAACATTCCATCACCGTCTTTTTGGTTATTTGTTTTTTTTTTCTTGTTTGTTATTAAAAGTCATTAGATGTGTATTTTAGGTGGAAATAAATTATATTTTAATTCGAATGGAAAGATTTTGTTGATGCTTAAGGGTTTTATCATTATTATGTATTTATTTATAAGTTTTATAAGAGATACGATTGTTATTACTTTCCAAAGACATTTAAACACATGTAGAGGAATATTTGGGGGATTATATGTTAAGGTCTAAACTGATATTGAAACGAAAGTAAAAACGGCAATGAATCGTAATAGTTACCTATTAATTTTTAACATAACGGTAAGATAATATCTACTAAATTTAAAATTGTATTCAATTGATATGACGATACTTAATAACATATTGTATTAGTATCAGGTTGATACAGATAGTCTTAAACTGCATGCAAAATTGAAATGTATTTAAGGTCGACGAAATCTGTAAACTAGATTTTTTTCCAATAACAACTAACGATGACTGAAATAAAACCTTATTATAACTGTTAAAAATTGAATAAAGAGCACAAAATATTGCCCTCGTTTTATTTTATCTCTGGTCACTCTGTATATTAATTAATTAATACAGCAACACTTCAAAAAGGTAAGATTAGTTTAAATAAAAGTGAAGTAATAGCCTGTAAATGTCCCACTGCTGGGCAAAGGTCTCTTCTCTTATTAATTACAAGGTTATAGAGCTTAATCCATCTCGCTGCGCCACTGCCGGTAGGTGGGATAAACATGTATCAAAATTTATTTCGACATTCAGGTTTCTTTACGATATTTTCCTACAATTTATGTTTTAATACATCTAGTGCACCGTGCACGAGTGGCATGGGATGAATTAAAACACAAATTTAGCCTTTGAAAATTCAGTGGTGCTAGCCAGGATTTAAACCCGTGACTTTTGTTTTTAATCGATGTGTTTCGGCTCACCAGTAGGTGTCTCGGCTATAAGTAAACAGTACAACCTTGTAAGCCATAATAATTTTCTATTTAAATTTTAAATAAACGCGGGAAACACACTAACAGATACATGGTGAAATTATATGGGCTCCATTTTGACCCTACCCTAAAAATGTCCATAAAATTAGAATATATATACTATTTTAAATTATATACACTGTTGGTAATCTACCTTAGCAACGTACTAGAGTAAGTGCGGCATATTTGAAATACATGTTTGTTTTTTGCGAATATTTTTGAAGAGAAACGGTATCTATAGTTCAATAAATAATGCGTTTTATTATTGGAAATTTAATAAACTTTAATAATTCAAACTATCAATTGTAACAAAAACCAGGAACCTTATCAAAACGCGTTTCAAAGTGGAAGACTCCAAAAATGCGATTTGACTTGAGATGCAGGTTATTTGGAATACAGTACTTCTCACTCCTTTAATCCTCGCTATATTTTTGTTCCAAAAAATACTATCCAACATCTTACCAATTTTCATAGAATAACCAATTTTCCTTTTTACTTTAATCGACTTGTATAAATAACAGTAAAGTTACAGCCTGTAAATGTTCTACTGCTAGGCAAAAGTCTTTTCTCCTATCAATTAGAAGGTTATAGAGCTTAATCCACCACGCTGCTTCACTGCGGGTTGGTGGATATACATGTATCAAATTTTTTTCCTGTACATTTAGGTATCTACTTGATGTTTTCCTTCACCACCAAGTGCAATATGAATTTAAACACAAACTTAGCATCAGAAAATTCTGCAGTGCTAGCCAGAGTTTGAACCTGCGATCTTCGGTTTAGATCGATACGTTTGCACCACTAGACCAACTCGACTATAAGTAGTAAAATATAACCTTATTAGCCGTAATAATTTTCCTTTTAAATTTTTATTAAACGTGGATAGACACACTTTCAAATAGACATGGTGAAATCATATGGGCTCCGTTTCGACTCTGTCCTAAAAATATATAGAAAATTTAAATGTACATAGTATTCCAAATTATATACAATGTATTTGGTATTCCACGTTAGCAACATACCATAATTATATAAACTTCTATGTATGTTTGTATTTTTAGAAATATATATACAACATTATTATTGCAGTTAATTATTATCAATTTATACATTCTTACCTAAAAAGTTTTGGAAAAGGCACCTTTTTTTCTTGGTTCTCACAGCCGGAATTTCAAATTGTTGGCGTATTTTTGATATTTAATGGAATCATGTGTCATATTAAAATATGCTAATGGCAAAAAACGATGATAGCGTTTATATTTTCCTAGATATCAAAGTATTCCACATTACCTTAAGTATAATATGCTGACTTTCCTCTATAGTTATTTGAAACTTCTCTGTATATTTCTATTTCTAGGAATATTTACAAAATAATTGTAACATCCCAAACTCACAAGGTTTCTTAACAGTATAAATGATTACAATATTTTTTTAGCATTACAGGTATATATTCTTAAAAGTTCTTCTTAAAAGTTTTTTTAAAAATGCACGTTTTTTTCTTGATTCTTATAGCCGGAATTTCAAGTCATATTATGAAGTGCTTATAACAAAAAACGCTGATAATTTTTACGGAAATTTATATATCGGTTTTCAAATTACCTGCAGTATCTCAAATATGCTGACTTTTCTCTACACGAGACTATATTTAGTTATAGGTTATTATTTTATTATATCTATAGGTGTCTATAAATATCTATCTTTCAACTTATTTTACTAAGTGCGGCATATTTGGATATGGATTTGTGCGTTAAATTATAGGAAATTTAATCAGCTTTAACAATTTAAACTATAAAATTTAACAGATATAAGAAACCTAATCAAAATGCCTTTCAAAGTGAAAAGCTCCAAGACAGAGATTTGACTTGAGGTACAGATAATTTGGAATATTATTGTGCTAATTTCGCTTCTTATCTCACCCCTTTAATCCTTACTATATTTTATATTCCAGAAAAAACTATCTTACATGATTATCTTGTAAGTTTTTATTTCATTTTGTACCCAATTTTCCTTTTTACTTTAATCGACTTTTAGGTTAAGTAATTAGCCGTAATAATTATAAATAATAGGGTCACATCCCTACACCTTAATAATAATTAAGGCGGCCCCATCGCCCGATAGGTGTGTAACTGTTGGATTGAGTATTCAGTAGTTTCACATCTACCGCAGTTAGTCATTCGCAGGGCAGCTTGAGGCGCGCTGTTTGGGGGGTAGCGACCCCACGGACCTGAGTGCTCCCGGGACACTGTTGGCCCGTGATATGATATAGACATAAATAATAAATTTCTAATTAAATGACAACGGTTAGACGGACTAATAGATGTACATGGTGAAATTATATGGGCTCTATTTTAACGCCACTCTAAAAATGTGTATTATATTCGACAGTGCATAGTATTCCAAATTATAATCTCTGTCGGTATTGTCGCTATGAGCAACATGCTCATAGCGACACTACCGACTTTGGTTATATAAACTTTCATGTGACATTTTTATTTTTATAAATATGCATTAAATGAATGTAATAAATATTTTAGCATTAAAGTAATTATTATCAATTAATGCACTGTTACCTAAAAAGTTTTCAAAAATGTCCCTTATTATCTTATTTCTGGTGACCGGAATTTCAAGTTGAAGTCCTAATTTTAATATTGGATGGATTCGTGTATCATGTTACGTTATGTTTACGAAAAAAAAACGATGATAGCGTTTATAGATACTTTTCTAAATATCGAGGTATTCCACATTACCTGCAGTACTCAAATATACTGACTTTCCTATATTATTTAAAAAATAGCGACTTATGTTAAACGACCCTGGCAACATTTTTGATGTGATATTGTCAACGTCAAGCTCAAGCTATATTATTTTTAGTCTGTGTTGTGCATCGTATCTGTCATAATGTTTGCATTAAATAAGAAGTCGAATTTAATCAAAATAAGCTAAAAATAAATAAATAATAATTTAATTTTATAATATAAATTAAGTATTGACAAAATGGCTCAAAGGGAACGCCGGTCTAACGCCGGCAATCGCATGGCGAAGTTATTAGATGAGGAAGAAGAAGACGATTTCTATAACACCACTTACGGTGGTTTCCAAGAAGAGGAGGAAGATCGAGAATATGTGTAAGTAAACGAGTATAAATAACAATATTCACTTGTAAGTTTATTAAAATTATTGTCACAATACATAGTTATTAAAACAGGCAATAGAAATGTTTCTTTTTATTTGGCGCGAGAACATACCAATTATAACTGTAAACAGTTGATATATTTATGAAAAAAGAGCAGCAAACTAAAAGAAAAAGAAATGTAAATAGATGGTGTAAAAAGAGCTGAAGGTTCAATTACGTTATTACAGATTTTGAAGTCAAAAAATTTTTTTGGCATATAAAGGTGAATTTACTTGCGGTTTCTTTATTTTTAAGTTATTTTGCTTAAGTTTAGATTGGGTTTTATCTTAAGTTTTTTTTAGAATAACTGCTCAGAACTGTTTACATACTGAAGTATTATTGAAAAAATAAATCAAAAACGCAGCCTAATGTCGAAATATTCCTCTATAACAATATTCTTGCCTATAATATTACATACATAATTTGTGTGTGTATGTGTACATCTATTATATTGTTATTGACTAAAAATAAATTAAAGATGATATTAAATTAAAATTTGTGAACTTCATTTTCGTGTATTGAATTTCTCCTATTTCAGACAAGAAAAAGAAACAGAAGATGTAGTTGACTCCGATTTTGATATTGATGAAAATGATGAACCGGTTTCCGACCAAGAGACAGATGTAAAGGAAAAACGAAAAGTTAGCGCCAAGGCTTATAAGGTATGTTGTTAATGAATACAAAGATTTCAGATTCAAATTCTCTAGTTATCTAAATGGGCTTAATTGCGTTTTTGACGTTGAAGTTACAAAATATTCTAAATATACAATTTTTCATGGACCAACAATTTGGAATGCTGTTAATATTGAGAATTAGCTTCTATGTCGACCACGGGTTTGATTCCCGCTCAGGACGGATGTTTGTATTTATATAAACATTCGTTCCTAGGTCTGGTCCATGTGAGTGTCCCTACCCTGCCTCAGAGAGCATGTAAAGCCATCGGCCCTGGTTGTTATCACAGTCACCTGATAATGATTGTTACTCATAGTAGGTAAAATATTGTAGTCTAAATGGTTACTGGCTTTCCCTCTGGAAGGAGGTCAGATGGCAATCGCTTTGTATAAAAATCTGTAACCTGTCAATACCTAGGCTAGAATAAAGCAGACCCTGGTTAAGTCTGGGAAAAATTCTAGGAAGAAGAAGAAGATTAGCTTCCATAACATTTTACTAGTCAAAATATATAATCATCTAATTGATTTTATTCTAGGACCCAAATAGAAAAAAGAAATCAGAAAAAGCAAAGAAGGCTTTACCAAAAAAACCTAAAGAGCCGAAACCCAAGGAAGACACAGAAAAAGTGGAAAAAAATGAAAAATCATTCATTGATACATCTATTGGTGTGTATTATCTTTATACTTTTTTGTTATTAAATTATTGTGATGTGAAATTTTTAAAATATATAAACTAGAATTTTTATAAATTCTATTTCATTGTTTTTTATCATACAATTTAGTAAATGATAAAATAGATAATGTGTCAATAGAATAGACCTAAAATATTTTACCAGAAAAAAAAATTGAGGAAAACTATAACACATTGTATTTGTTTTTTTTCAAATGAAAAAAGAGCAAATAATAACTGGCATTTAATTTATATTATGAATTTTAAATTTTAATTTAAATATAAATTTTAATTTATAATTAATTCAGAAAGAAAATCAATAAGACAGAGCACAGCGGTAAAATCAGCGGAAACACAACAGAGAATAAAAATAAGATCTGAACTCAAAAAGAAAAAACCTAAAAAAGTGGAAGAGAGAGTTTTAACACAAGAGGAGTTACTTGAAGAAGCGTTAATTACTGAAAAGGAAAATCTTAAAAGTCTTGGTAAATACTTGTTTCCTATCTTTTATTTAAATTCTACAGATCTATAACCACATTTATTAAAGCTATATAAATAAGTGTTCAAAATAAAAAGTTCCAAGTAAATGTCTTACAAAATAATCCTATACATTGTACATATCTAGTGATGGAACTTAAAAACTTATCGACGGTTGAAAGGCTATTTGGTCTAAGTGCCATTTTTTTTACATACATATTTTTATATATATATTTTGAATCAGCATACTTTTCTCTGTCCAAAATGTATAAAAATATATTATATGCCAAAAAAAAATGGCGCTTAGACCAAATAGCCTTTCAACTGTCGTTATCAATATATTTTTACATCGAAGAAACATCAATTAGTTTGGCATTAATCCAAAGTAGTATTGAATCTTAATAAGACCAGCGATATATTGTATTTCTTAACTTGTATTTCTTAATGCACTTTCAAATGGATCTATGAATTTGTATAATTGTATACTAAACTTTTATGCACTATTATTGAATATAAATTAGTCATTATATGTATAATTGTATTAGTCATTATGTGTGTAAATTAAGTTTGATATTATTTTTTTCTAAATTCTAGAAAGATTTGAGCAAAGTGAATTGGAGAGGAAAAAGATTCGACCAATCAAGAAATCTCTAACTGGACCAGTCATAAGGTAACAATAATTGGCTATATAATGAATTTATTTTATTGATTATTATTATTATTTTATAATAATTTATTTTGTATGGTACCTTTACATTAATATCATAATGTGATCTACGATATAGAACAACAAATTAAATCAAATAAAGTTATTTTCAGAAACTTTGTCTATATTTCAGAAAAATTCTTACACTCCTAAGTAATTTCATGACTGTGTTTGTTTTTATTTCCTTGGATTGTAAGTCCTAAAAATTCATTATGAATTCAAAAATAGCCGATAATATAGTCTCTCTGTCAACTAAAATCATTGATATAAACAGATTTCCTAAAGTAATGACGCAGATGCCATAAATTAAAGTTTCGTTTCCATGTGATCATCTGGTAACTTAGTACTGAAAACATATTAAATCTTGAACATAATTTA
Source organism: Junonia grisea (assembly GCA_018235645.1). NCBI lineage: Eukaryota > Metazoa > Arthropoda > Insecta > Lepidoptera > Nymphalidae > Junonia > Junonia grisea. The sequence goes on along the minus strand of DVXP01000017.1, from coordinate 12,539 downwards.
AATTAATTATAGAGTGATCTTAATTTCTTAAAAATCAAAGTTCATTTGTAATGTTAGATTAAGAGATCAATATTAGATAATGTATGATAGTATGTCATTATGAATATAACTTTTCTATATTAAATTTTTTATATATATATTATTTTTTCCAGATACCACTCGTTCTCAGTACCACTAATAACAGAAGTAACACCAGAGGACAAGCCTTGTATAACACCAATCACAGATATCAATCTTAGCGATCTTATAAAAAGTGAAGATGGTAATTTACTTTTTTAAATAGAATTTCATACTACCCTTAGCTTAGCTAATTATATTTTAGCTTATATTTATGTTTTTGAGGTCTAAATAGTATGTTTGTTATGCTAAATTGAAGGTATTTATTTTTGTATATAATTTTATGAAACGTAAAATGACACTCCAAAATAAGCTTATTGAAGTTAAAAGTCACTATTAAGTTGCTTGCTTAATAAAACACTCGGTGTTTTATTGAAATACATTAGAATACATAAATTAAAATTATCATAGTTTAATTCTCAGATCATAAGATCGGTTCTCACATCCACATGGCCGTAGCCGCGTGCAAAAGATAAAAAGATGTATTTATCGATTACTTTCTCAATTACAATTCATATTTTTAAGGTTTACTCACACAAGAAGATCTAAGCGACCCAAATATAGCAGTAACTGAAACTAAAATGGAAACTGAAGAATCAAAGGGAGAGACGAGTAAAATGGACTTGGAAGTTGTTGGACCCGATGATGAAATCAGTATTGAAAATGTTACTATGTACGTTTTTTAAATTGTTTTATATAGTTCTTATTTTTTAGAAATTGTGGTCTCGTGTAATTTTTTCTATCCCTTATTTTATTATCTTTAAATTTTATTTTAATGGTAAACATGGTCTATGTGAATAATTCTATTCTAAAATTGGTTTAGCTATTGATTATTGTATTTTAATGCTGACGACGTAAAGAGAATTAAAAAATTGTACATTTTTGTTTCGGTTGTTAGAAGTAATGCCATATTCAAATATGCGAGTCTAATTTATTCAAAAATTATAGGAAAGAAAAATTATAAATAAAATTATTTGTTATAGGAAGGAAGAAAAGCCAAAGACACAAGAACACGTCAAGTTCCACGAAAGAACGTTGATATCCTTTGAGAATGATATCAAAGACGAGGCTTTCAACGCTTGCTTCCCGCAAACGAAGCCGAAGAGACGACGGGAGCTACTCTGTGCTGTTACTAAGTTTGTGTCACAATTTTACTTTTACAGTAGAATCTTGATTATCCGAAGATCGATTATCTGTATATCAAATTAATCAAACTTTTTTTCATCGCTTTAATGACGTGTGCAAAATCCTAGCTGTGATAAAAAGTTGTTAAAAAAAATTTGTTATTATAATCATTAATATCAGGATAATAGGCATTCTTATGCCATTTAATTGTTTAATATTAAACTTCAAAAAATTCTGCCTGCTAATTAGACATTTAAATGGGTTGACAAAAGAAATGATTTTACAGTGCCAAAAAAACTGATTAAGCTCCGTTATAATCTGTCCTAACTAAAAATGGAACATCTCAATCAATAACAATTTATTTTTAAAGATCATTTACAAAACATATGCACAATATGTGATAAATAGTGGATTTTCCTACAAATATGAATAAAAACTGCCAAAATTTTTTCAAGTACATAATTATCAGGATATATAAATATTCCCTATGAATATTTAGTGCTTGAGGCTGACTTGCGTATTTCTTTCTGTAATATCTTTTAACGGCTTTTCTATACAGTTATTGTAAGTATTCTTTCTTTCCAGGCGTCCGGCGCGCTACATAGATCCAATAACGAAGCTCCCATACCGCAGTGTCGACGCTTTCCGTATAATAAGAGAGGCGTACTGTCAACAGTTGGAAGCAAGAGGCGACAGAAATGACCCAAAATTGACTGCCTGGTTGAAAGCTAGACGAGCCCACACTGCGTCGTCTTATGTACAGATACACATTAAATGAAATTAGTAAATATATTGTACATTATATTATTGGCCTTTAATTTGAGCTACTTGCATTGCTTTTTTAAAATTAAATTATAAAAGTACTCCAATATGTTCGATTTAACGTAACAGATAAAAATTATGAAAAAAAAAAATACTGGCAATATTAATTTAAGCTTAGTTAATAAATATCTTTTTTTTATGTCTAATTTATTATCAAAGTAAGAATTGACTTTTATTTTATTTTAGAAATATGTAGTCAGAATGTAGATGAGATGGGTTAGTTAAAAATAGTTTTATTATTCAATAAAGACTTTATTGTTTAATAAATAGTTAAAATATCTCCTTACAAATTATAATAAGATTCAAAATCTGTACAAAAAATTGTACATCCTAAATTACAATGTTAGTATGAATTATATTCAAAATGTCGTTGATGATAATGAAGGATGTTAGTTATTCTATTTTATGATTCGATTTAGCAAAAATAAAACTATATAAGGTACATAAAAATACTGCTATTTTCTAAGCAATCAAGACCTTTGCAGAAAAAATAGTTTAAAAAAAACATTTAAAGTGTTTCATAAATCAGCAGTAAAACTAGGATTTAATCTTAAATCAGGGACACTATTTCTTCGTGGAATCTTCTTCAATTCTTTAAACGTTATTAGTCCAGATGCACTGGTATCTAATCTTGAGTGATATTTGGACGGATCAGTCGTAGGCAGATAAGGGTATTCGCTTAAATACGTCTGGGCGTTTTTTATTTTGTTTTCCTCGGCAAAATCGTTCAATTGTGACACTGCCATATCATAGGAGTTGAGTTTATTATCGCTTAAATTTTCCATAGATCGAAATGTCTCGAGAACTGCCTTCTTATGTGGTATACCTCTCAAACTTCCTTGCCGACTTAATCTTCCTTCCATAACGTCCTCGAATAAATCGTCCACATTAAATTTCTCTGATATTTTCACTAATTTCTTACCTTCATCTTCTGTCTCTTGCATTTGGTTCCAGATCTTTGAAATTTCTGATGATGGCATAGAACGTGATTTTTTAATGTTGCTTCTTTTTCTCGGTCGCTTGGTTTCTTCTAGAGATTCAGTAGACAGACTGCTCATCAACGATTCCGTTTTATTTAACTTCATTGGTTTCTTAACTTCTCTTAGTTCTTCTAGTGACTGAAAAAATTTCTTTGCCATTGTAAATCGATTTTTATATTCCAAATGAGGAGGTTCTTTCTCAATTGGTAATTCTGCAGATTTTTCGGAATCTTTTTCAATAATTTCTAGTTCAATATCTGATAGATCATAGTTTGTGATTTTCTCTTGTTTTGGACTCATATCTACGTCTAAAGTTCTAGCGGTCTTTTTAACTTCGTTACTATTATACTCATAAGTCTTAGTTTCTAACATTTGTTTACGTTTACTAAGTGAGATAAATTCTTCAGTCGGGGTGTTTTCTAAGGGTAATGGTGTTTCAGGCGAAGTATTTGATTTAATTGCAGTTCCTGCAAAGAGTACAATAAAATTATTTATTTTATTTAGGTACACATGTACTATTTTAAAAACTAGCGCTTTTAGTACGGTGTACAAATGACCTCATAAAATGTATGCGATATTCCATTATTTCCATAGTGATTAAAGCTATAGGTGAAGCAAAGCAAGCGCACTACTATTCGACTAAATAATAACTATAAATTAAAAGCGAATGAAAAGTATCTAATATTTACCATGAATTGAACTCGGGACTGGCAGACTATGTGGAGACCCTAAATTTGTTCTACTACTACTTTTTATTGGAATCATTGTTTTAGAGACTTTAGAAACATCTTCGTAAAGAGATATGAAATTTTTTACGGATACTTTCGGTAATTCTTCGTAGGATTTATGTTTTTCTAAGATTTCTTCCGTTGTTGCTGTTGATTTGTTGAATATATCCATTTCAGATTTGCTGATTGATTTGAGTTTGGATGGCGATGAACTATTAAGTAAATTGTTTTGTTTATTTAAATCTTTTACAGTTCTTTTAACGTAATCATCCGAGGCTTCGAAATAATTCGTAGGTGTGTATAAAGTTTCGTCGAAACTCTTATTGAACTTAGTTTGTATCATTCTAGCTCTCTTTTCCTTTAATGGAATTACGTTTTTACTTTTTGACTCATCAAATCTTGTATTCGGTTCTTCACATGAGCTACTAATCACTTTTGTATCTCTTTCCTCAATGTTTCTGGAATCTCGTGTCGCGGATGGTTTAGCATCTAAATTAGCGGATTTTTCGCTTTCTTGATGAGTGATATTATACATTGATTTACATTTTCTACGTGACCAAGGTAACTCTTCTGTTTGTGATATGTTATGGAATAAGGAAATTCGACTAGAAACGAGACCAGTTTCGTGATTTATGTCTCTGGTGATTTTTTTCGTCGCATTTTCATTATCCGGTAATCCTAAAAAAGTGTCGATTTTATTTAAAATTTGTTTTCGAGATGTACCGAAAAATCTCTTTGGACTTGTTTCGAATGCTTGAAAGACTTTTTCTGATAATTCTTGTTTAAGATGTAAGTTTAATTTTGGTTCGTCATTTTCATTATCCGTATCTACGAAATCGACACTACTTACTTTTATATGTTTGAAGGCGTCGGTTGTCGATCTTTCTGTCCCAGTAGAAGACTTTTTACCGAAACAAGACATGGTTTCTTTTTTGTGTGTGTTATTATCTAAGTTATTATCTAAGCATCTTTTTTCTTTTTCAGTTTGGTCAAAATCATTTTGCACTTTGTTTGCTTCTATCTGTTCAACTGACTTTTTAAATGTATAATTTTCATCTTGACTTGTGTTTAAAAAATTTTGAACGATTTTCTTCCCTCGCCTTTTTGATAAAGAATCATTACGGCGCAAATGTTTCGATGTTAGTCGCCTTTTATGTTGTTGAGACTTCATTTCTTCAGTTTTGGCGGCCTCGATTTGCCGTATCTTTTCGTCCCAATATTTTTTCTTTTCTAATACTATGTTTGTATATTTTGAATCACCAAATTGTATGTGATCGATATTGTTATTATTATTTTCTTCATTATAATATCGTATTTCCTTAGCATGAAGGTTTCGACTTGCTGAAATGGATTCAGTGACAGCTGCCTGAATCTCAGAAATCTTTCCTTCTAATATTTTCGTTTGTCTTTTCACATCTGTTCTTAAATCAGACGCAGAATCGACATGGGTATCGTTTCTTTCTAAGGTATAATCAATTCCCAAGTTCTGTAATTGACATTCTTGGGTCGTTGTCTCTGAACTTATTTCAGAATTCTTAAAACAGTCGTCGTATAAATCATCTAGTTCGGCAAATGCCACTGCCACTGGATCCGCTACATTGCTTTTCGCAGTCTTATCCTTCATGCTATTTGAAAAAGGTTTTTCATTTTCTTCGATTATTGGCATAAATTCCGATCTTTTCTCGTATTTGTAATTTTTAATTTCGTCGTTAGCGTTCGTAACATCTCTTAGTTCTTGACGAGTAAGCCATTGCTCTTTTTCTGTGGAACCCCATTTTGAATGTTCCTTAGGAAGTTGTGACTTTTTATTTAATATCTCGGTGTTAAACTCACTATTTTCTGTGCAATGACTGTCATCTATACTGACATATGCTGAATCCCACGTATCTTTTTTTGGTGACATTTCTCTACTTGTTAGCATTTGACTGCTTACATTAGAAGGTGTTGGGCTGCTGTTGGGAGTAATATTTATATCTTCTGTTAAGTTTGAATCAAAGCTATTGTAATAATTGGAATTATTTGAAGATTTATCCGTATCTACCGATATAATGGGCACTGTTGATGAATCAGTAATATGGGCTTCATAGTTATAATGTTCTTTCGACTTATTCTTGTTCTTAGTAATTTCAGTAACGTTGTTATTTACCGAAGTACTTGAATTTAAATTAATCAAAGGTGGTAAAGAAACAGGAGCTCCAATTATGAAATCAGGTTTTTCATGATATGAATCGAACTGATCTTGTTCTTGATCGATGAAAGGGTTATTAAAAATTTCGTGGGAAATTTCTTTCCCTTCATCGATATAAACAGAATCTTCACGGTCTGTGACTTCGCCAGTGATAATTCTATAAACAGGCGTTTTGGGTCGTTCCATTTCAATAATATCAAGAAATGGATTTGTTGCCTCACTGGACTCTTCATTTTGATTTTGACTCAACATTTTCATATTTGCTTTAGCTGTTTCTTCATTTTGGGAGTTATTTGATTCGTACTCGTTCTTTATGAAGGAACCAAATTTCTTTTCTATTTCAAAATCTTCATTTAATGTATCACTTAAAAATGGGTTGTTTGTAGATTGAACAGTGCCCACGGAAACATTATCATCTTCAAATGGATCACATGTGTAAATATTGTTATTATTTATGCATTCACCGTGACGGATACTGCTATATATTGGTGTCTCGTTGTTATTGTCTAAGGTCTTAGGTTTTTCAGTGAACAGAGAGACAGAAATATTTTCGGGAACTATGATTCTATCTCGTTTTTCTAATCTACTAGGTTTATTTTGTTCATCATTAAATGTCGAATTAACAATATCTGGAATGTCTTGTTTATTTACGGAGTTCTTACAAACGTCATTCTTTGCAGCTAGTTTTTGTTTATTTCTAATATCTTTCAGTACACTGCTCACACGGTTAACTGCCAAAATTTTATTCGCTGAGTCATAAAACTTTTTTGATTTCAAATTGCTTTTCACCATTTCTTCAAGTTTTGTTTTGCGAGAACTAATAAGTACTTCGTCATTTATTTTTTCAATGTTGTCATTTTCCATTAAATATTTTGCTTCTTCTTCACTTATTTTTTCTAAACTGCCGTTTTCCTTTAGCAGCATTTTTTCTGTCACAAAATCTACGATTCGTAATACTACTTTTCTGTCGGTTTTAACATCAACAATATCAATTTCTTCACCATCTTCGAGGCAAAAACTATCTCTTTCTAGTATGCCAACAATATTTTTCGAAGCAGTAACGGTGAATGGTGAACCAACAATATTTTGTCCTCTATTAGTAATTGAAATTTCGTATTTACCTTCTAAGTTCGCTACATAACCAATCTTGGCATGATCTTGCTTCAATTCGGTTTCGATGTCTATATCGTATTTAGTTTTCGGAATATGAAATGTCTTGTTCATATCGTTTTTTCCATAAGTTCGTAAGTAAGTCGTACCTTGCGTTATAGGAAGAGCTTTATCAGTATAATTAGATTTCGACTGCAGCCCTAATAAATTTTGCCTTATCATCTGAGCTTTGCCCAATATCGGTGGGATTGTAGTCATCCCGTACGTTTCTTTAGGGCCATTTATTAGTATAGTTATTTCTCCAGGATCTAGAGATTGTTGGGCTGTGGGATATATTTTAAAATAAACTTTGTTGTTCACTTGAGCCGCTGTCAGTCCTGATCCCCGAGCGATGTAGTTTAAAGTAAAGTGAGTCACTTCTGCAGACGCTCTTTGTGTAGTTTGCGTCGTTGGTTTGGGAGTTGGTGGCGTAAGTTTTGATAAAGCTAGTCGAATGCTGTCCAAGTAACTTATAAGTTTCCATTCTTGATGTTTACTTATGGAATCGTTTGCTTCTAACTCTTGCCTCGTAAATGCCTGAAACCAAAATAAAATACTTGTTTAAAAAAAGGCGTTAATTGTAATGAAAAAAAACATTAAATAAAATATGAATTGAAATAATGATTTTGATTTGCTCTCGATATCTAGTAATTAACCAGTCCAAATAAAACAAGTCATTGTTTTTTTATATTGTTGTTATGAGAAACCTTATCACGTTAAACCTTTAGATTTCTATGTACCTATGTAAGCTTCAAATATATTTTCTGTTGTCAATTAAATTCCATAATTGCTTTAATGACTTACCGGTTCAACACCGAGGTAATGGTCGGCTATTGCCTGCGCGTGTTTCAAAGAGAGTCTCGTCGGCGGATGGCCTGCGCACGCGCCTGGTAGGGCTGAATCCAAGACCCCACAGACTATCCAACCGTGCCTCCAGACTACCTCCAGGCTGTCCACTCTTACCGGTCCAGCCTCTGCCAGCCATTGTAGGATTGACTGCTTTTGCTCCTCGTTCGAAAATATCACTAAAATAATTAAAACAAGTCTGGTAAGTATCTAATAGTGATACAACAGTAGGAACATTTACTTAAGGGTTAAGTAAATGTGATATAGTGAACAAATGGTCAAGGATTATGTAAAGAAGTTAGGCACTGTTCTTTTTGGATACACTGCACGAGTAAAAAATCCCTTAGAAAAAGTACTTTTTTCCTATTATACTACTACTATTCAGTATCATCTTCTTTATGCACAATGCTTCATATAATTGTTAATTGAATAAATCGCACCCGTATTTTGACGTATTAAAAAAATGAATCTTAATAATAGATGTAGAACAACTTAGAAATCATAGATTTGTTCAGTAGGTCACTTTTCTAGAAGTGGGAAATAGCAGTTGGGCACAAAAATTGGCGATAGGTTATCGATAACAACAATAATGATTAATTAAAATTAGACGCAGTAAAATAAAATCTGGTTTTTATGCTCTAATTTTAGTTATTTTTTCTATTTAAAGTGAAATCCACCTCTTGTCCTATTGTTACACTGAGTTATGTTTCACCGGATGTATCAGATTACGAATAATAAGCGTCATAAATTACGCAACGTGTATTAAGATCTAATTAGTCATGTATGAGACTATTTACTTGGTGATTATGTATTTGGCTTATGAAACAATTCCAACCCGCTTACGGCTTAGGCATAATATAAGGTAAGTGTAAACATCCTCTAAATACGTACGGGTATGAAATAGGTACATATGTAATTATGTGCAGAAAGCCTAATACATATATACGAGGGATTCTTTTCCCTTCATTTCCCTATTTCAAAAACACGTATATTTTTTTGTTTTACATTTTCCATATTATATAGCGCCAATTATTATTTTTTTCAATTAACTTATCTCGAAAAATAAATCGAAATAAAGATGTAGCAGTAATATTATGAAGACTTCTTAAAACTTTTTAAGCCTTCATAATATAATTGCTACTTTCGAAAGTTTGGATGTTAGGATATTTGTTGCTATTCTATGACATGCAACTGATTTGACCTACAGTTTACATGATAGTGGCTAATACTTTGGATTAGAATATAAGATAAATTATATCCCGAAAATCCAAAGTTTCCGCGAGAATAACGTACAATCATTAGAGGCGCGGACGCAGTCGCGGACAGAAACTAGTGTCATATAATTATGTAAATACTCACAAGCTCTAAAAGCAGAGTTGATATATTTCAATAGCTTGAAGAGGAAGCTCTGTTGTCCCCAGAAGAGCGTCAGCAGAGTGGCTGGAGCGAGGTAGCGCAACGTCGTCACGATGACGTCGAGCGCCGTCGACCACATGCCGCGCGGCGCTTCGAACTCAGGGTACTCGGGGATTGTGAACAACCCTGGAATAGAACAATATAGATATTACTATAAAATAAAAAGGCTGTAAATATAGGGAACCCAAAGATCTCCTCTTAAATTTAATGAGAAGATTAAAAGCGTTAATGATATTACATTAAACTCAATGGCTGAGTATATTTTTCTTTGGTTTCATTGATTCTTTGAATGGATGGAAAGGATGTAGTGTATGGGATGTAGGAGTATGTACTAAAACTTCCAGTGCGTGATTTTTAACCGAGTAAAAAATGTAGGTAGGTACTATTATAAATTCTGTCACAGATATCCGTAAGTATTTAAGATCTTGAAACACAGTTCAGTTCTTCAAATAAATTCTTGAAAAAAAAATACTATTTTTATTAGTAGACTTATCAAAGTTTTTACAATTTCTTAAATTAAAATCTTTACAAATTTTAAAACTAAATATATAATACTAAAACCTAGACTTAAATTGTACGAACCGACACTCCTTGCGTGTTCCTCCAAGACATTTTCCTTGTATTTTTTAGACAATTCTTCGATATTGTCCGACATTTTTGATTTACTTGTTTTAACTAGAGCTCCCTACCCATTTTAACCCTGAGCTATTCAGTAAAGAATATCATAAATAATAATAATAATAATATATATCTTAACAATGTTACTTATTAATCAGTGGCAGAATTATTTTTTGGTTGCGATTTTAATTTTTGACTATAGTTTTTAAGATATTTGTTTCTTTATTAAATGGCTTTGAAGTTTTAAACCTTCTAAATTAACCGCGAGTTTTATAGTATATTGTTTCAATATATTGATTCGAATGTTAAGTTGCTATTTGAATATTATACGTCTATTTATAAATGTTTGATAAATTCACCTGCATTCATCTTTAATAGATAAAACAAAACCAATATGACAGTATAGGTTTACTTACTGATAACGTTATCAGAGAAAATCGACAGATTCTTTTTTTCACATTTGACGAATATTTAAAAATATTTTCCTCAAAACGTATGAGATAAATGTCCAAGCGAGATCACTAAACGAATGTCCAATTTCATTAACCGTCCCGTAAACATTTTTATCTTATCATACAACTGTGAACGCAATGAATAGAGAAAAGATAGCTTTCGGATTTTGAGCCTTATCGCATAGTACATTCATACTATATAGATGATAATTTTGCATGAAAGAATTATGCAATTATGTCATACAATATTAGACTGTATATGAAAACGTAGATTCATAGATAACGATAAATGAATCAGAGGACTACTTCAACGCTTGCTTCATTACCGCTACAAGGCGGCAGACTTTTGTCATCGTTATTTTATTTACAAATTGATTCATGCATTGTATTGCCAATATTTCTGTGTTATCTGTGATGGATGTCACAGATAAAGAAAAACATTCATTTTTCAAGTACCAAGATTGGTAAATAAAGGTGCGCCCTGTTTTCTTTGGATGTAGGTACTATTTATATTGTTTGCGTAGTAAGTAGTGTTAAGTGTATGGATGATTATTTGTACCTATATAGCTATTATTTTTTAAAATCAAAAGATTTTGATAACATTTTCATTTTTTATCTGTAAATGTTTACATAGATCATCAAACATTTCGTATCAACAATAATATACTAAAATTTCCACCAATTCTAAGTATAAAAATACAGAGAAAACAAGTAAGAACTACAAACTAAGTTCAAAGTATTATTATTTGAGAAAGTTTCTTTATTATCATTTTTAGAAAAGTCTGAGAAAAAAAGTAATTGGCATCAGAAACCAAATTAGTTAAAAATTCCTTTTGAAGTTAAGAGGATTGTGATTGTAAGGAGGTCGTTCTTGTTAGAATTCTTATTAAGTTCTTGAGAATTATAACAAGAGATTCTTCAATAGATATTATAATTACAATAATCTCTGGACAATAGGTAGATCTGAGTCATTGTTTTTATTAATTTTTCTCAGAATTATGACTCTAAATGTTATCAAAAGAAGGTCGTTTATTTGGGGCAAAATAACATTGAACTTATTTTCCCACAGCCATTGTATCTCAGTAAGAATCTAATATTTATATAACTAGTTTCAGTGCCAAGTTTTATTTAAGCTGTTTTATTTCATTTCACAGTGAAATGAAAATTTTTCACTGCATTTGGTCTTGTACCTACTGTAAGTTTGTGTTAGCTTTGAGAGTTAAATAAGTTTGTAATAGGCTTGATAAATGTTAATTTATTATTTATATAACAATAAACATAAACAATACAATTGAAGTTAGAGAGAAATGGCCCGAGATTTTTTTTAAATAAAAAAAATAATGGATGTGGAGAAAGAGATTTTCATTAATAACTCCTAATAATTTAATTTTTACTAATTTTTTTGACACTATCGTTCAATTAGATACCTACGATTAAATGTTATTAATAACTCAATAAGTCGAGTAGCCTAATTCTGGTCATACTTTACATCCTGTGAGATATGAGATTGTGTTGTATAGAGATGATATAGTAGTCAAAAGACAGTTTAAATGCATTTATTCTCTAAAATCTTTATAGGTACATTGCTCATAATTTTTTATGTCTATTATTTAATTGATTTAAAAACATTGTACCTAAAACATAAAAGTTAAGATTTTATTTGTTACAAAATGCTAATCTCAGGATTGATCGTATAATCCGATTTTATTTATTATCTGTTTATCGAATAAGGTTTATATAGCCTTATAGGCTCTGTAACATAACAACATAACAACAACTTGGTTCATCGTTTTGACGGTTTTGAATCAAGAAATGGGCAAACACAAAAGAGCGTGTAATGCGTTATTTTTTTTTTATCAAATATTGCAAAACGCGCTTTAATTTGTAATAATGAATCAGGCTCTGAAATAGTAATCATATATGCGGACAGAACCGTGAGGGAAATGTAGTTTTCCATATATTTGACTGTCTTATCATTATTATGGTAGGTACCTGCATCTATGTTACTTGACTTCGAATAAAAACACTATGAGGTTTTTAAGATAAGTTTATCTGAATGAGATGTCCTTTACCTTGTCATTTTGGAGGTTATTTTGAT
>DVXP01000016.1:0-40337 GCA_018235645.1 Junonia grisea | reverse complement strand
GTGCTCTAATTGGAACACTCAACGTGCGGCATAATGCCGCATAATGCGCTTTAGTGCTGTAATTGGAAAACGCACAAGGTTACATTTCTTTAAAGATAGATTTTCATAAATAAAATTGTTATCTACACAGTACAAACAAAGTTGTATATGATACAAATAAAGTGAAAAGTATAATCGTTTTCTAATTAGAGACAATCACTGTCATCAATAGACAATGTAATTACAACAAAAAAGAAAAAAAAAACTAAATTGTGACAATGTGCGGAAAATAATCATAGACATAGAAAACACAACCGAACAATATAACAAAAAGTAACTTGTTTATACATTGTACAGCCTCTCTCCATAATTGCAGAGTAATGTACCAAGATTGACTTTTGTTTTCTAAATACTTCCTAGATGCTTTCTTAGCCATTGTTTCGATTAATTGCGTGTATAATTAGTTATGCAACATTCAAATTACATTGAGAACTCTTTTAGTTTCGAATTTTAGGATAACTTAACATTTAAATAATGTATCGTGAATTTTGCAGCAGGTGGTTGCCGATTTCTCTAATCTTCAAGTCAAATCAATTGCGTAAAACGTTTGAAAGTATACCAATACTTTTTGTACATAATTAAATACCTAATTGTATACTAATAAAAAACTAAAGTTGCTAATATATTGTATTGTCTCAATTTTCATAATAAATATTCGTGATAATGTGCATCGTAAAGAATCACTGAATTGCATCAAACATGAAAGTTTATTATGCAATAGATCGATTTCTCGGTAAGATAATAAAAATCAAATTTTCATATGCATTTTTAAGATTAACAGCGTTAATACATCGACGCGGTGAAAACTTGAAAAGTGAAATGAAATTGGTGGCGTGACTAGAGCGTTGACTCGGCGGCCATGTTGCGGTTGTCATGGCAACCGGCTCGCGGCGCATGCACGCGAGTTACGTAAGTTATTGTGAATATGATTTAAATTATATTCATCATTTTTCAATTATAAATATACGAGTAGCTTGAGAAATGTTTTTTCTCCTAAAAATAATATAATTATATTAAAAATTTACTAGTTGGTAGATTCACATAGTTTCTATTTATTTGTTATAACTAGGTAGGTATAGGTATATATTATGTACCTCTACAATGTGTCTAGAACATGAATAGGACTGAGGGTAAAATAATTTATTACCTTCATATAACGTTTTAAGTAACCAATAAAAAAAAACAATTGGTCCAGTAGTTTCTGCACAACTTCGAACAAACAAACAAATAACGTGTTTATTAAATTTTGAAATTAGTCATGTCTACTCAGGTCAACTAATAAAGAACTCTAAAATAACTTTTTATAGAGACAATAAAAGAGTTAAAAAATTTTAATAATGTAAAAAGGATGACGACAAGTTTTTATATAGTAAAAATATATATAATTAATTCATAATAAACACTCATGTTCGTGAGCATTAAAATAATGGAAACTATATTCGATAGTATGATGCTTTTCAATGTTTTCCTTGTAAAATTCCGATTAAAACAGTAATGTTTCAGGGTTTCATAATAAAAATATAACTTCACATTAGATGCATAAACATAATTTCCTCTTAATATCGTTGCGTATTATTTCATATTTTTCCCTTTTAGCTCGTATAATATTAGATAGACTCCAGTCGACCTTGGCTTGATCACTTCCTACTGCATACTACTATGAAGACCTTGTTGTATACTATCGCAACATTGGCAATGAGTTCGACATATCAAGATAAAATCGAATTTATACACAGTATCAGCAAAACAACATCGTTTTACATAATATTTACATTTGCTGACATTAGATATAAATAAATTTATTGAAATCAGATTAATAATTTCAATCCAGCGCCATCTGTTACCGAATAGTAATAACGTTTTTAATCAAACCATTTTGTGCGTTAAAACCCGTATTGAAACAAAGAATTCCAGTCTGGTTTATTGCATTAATGCTTTCATAATCGCTGTAATTAAATAGATACATTATTGGAGTTAGGAAGAGCCTTCAACATTCTATCACGAGATCGCTATGACTGCAATGTCAGTATAAAAACATGTTTTCAAGACTAACGACTTGTGAACATTTTGATTCATTATTATTTGCTTGTTTGTTTGGATCTATGAATAATTCAGCACTTCTCATTTATTTACTTTTAACTACCTACTTTAAAGTTTAAACATATTTTTTTTGTTTGTGTACACAATATAATATCTATTTCATAATTAGGATAATAATTAGGTTCAATTAAATTTAATGAAATATAAATAATTGATAATACTGAAAAAAAATTACGATATCTATCTATTGTTGATTTAAAATAGATATCTAATGTTTAAAATTATCTATTTATTCATTTCGTTACATACGAATAAAATATAAGCAAAAACGAAACGCAAATTTGACAGTTAGTGGCTGACGCCTGACAGTTCCAATGTTTATTTTTGTTTGTGAAAAAACTTTTAAAATACGAAAAAATGTCCTCAGAATCATCATCTGAATCTGAAATATGTCCTTGTAGTTCCAAATTCGATCCACAAAAGGTTCTTTACGCGGATAACCCTAAAGTACCAGTTGAAAGCGCGCCTTTATACGAAAATTTACAACAATTTGAGGACGCTTTGAAATACGAAAGTTTAAACAAATCACATATCATTTCTGTGGGGAAGCACGAGCTCGTTCAGAAGCGGGAAGAAGAGAAGGAGAGAAAGAAGCAGGAAGAAGAAAGATTATTAGAAGAAAAGAATAAGCAACGTTTCGCTCAATATGGAGGTACGTTTTGAGGTTATGTTGATGTACCGGCGAATTGTACTTAATTAATTGCAAATAATATGGAAAATATGCATTTAATTGGTTTAATCAAGCGATTATTCACTTTAAATTGAATTTTATTGCTTAATTGTACTCTATTTCCATATCTCACCATCCATGTGAAATTTATGCGAACTAAGATGTTTATGATCACCGCTGAGCTTTTATGGTTTGAAGTATGGAGTAATATGGCTTAACTTATCCTTTCTCAAACGATCTATCTAATGTAATAAAGGCACTTCAAATCCAACAGGCCATTCTCTTTTCCGAATAAAAATACATTTAGCATTATTTTGACCTGCATTTAAATGAATCTATGTAAAATATTTTATAGCACAAGAATTGGTATTAAATAAGTTGTTTTTATTTGTTGTTGTGGAATGTGTTTTACATTCTGTACAAAATTAATTACAAAAGTTTACTAAGTATTTATATCAGAATAAATTGTTTATTTTTCTAGAAGTATTTCATTGCAAGGTTGAAAAACAGTTTCTTATTATGATAATAAATAAAATATATATTTATGAGAATATTAATTTAAGGTAATTTTAGAATAGTATTGCATTGTAACAAAAAAGTGTGCAGAATGAGATAGGTATGCCTTTTTATAAAGTTACATGGTTATTTCTATGTAGTTTGTATTGAAAGCTGTGCTGCACAAATTACTTTTTTAAATACTTGTGTATTACGTAATACGTATTACAGAATACTAACACATAAATAATTATAAGCTAAATATTAAAAGCTATAAGCAAAAAAATAACTAATATTTGGACAAGTTTTTAAGAAAAATTTCTCCTGGCATAAGATGAAATATGATTTTAAAAGTATTTTCTATTTTTGTGTATAATTATGAAATAGGTTCATGGTTTTCAATTGTTTTAAATAAAAATAACCTCTTATATGCTCTTAGCAATACCTTTGATGGCTTATGTTCTGCCACGATTTGCTGTTATAGTATGGACGTCTTCATGGATAGAATCAAGAACTGAAAAATTTAATTATTGTTACCATGGCCTGAAAGAATACCTATTGAGAATCAAGAGTTTTATTGTAATACATTAGTTTCTGTTGCTAATTGAGAAAAATTTAACATACAAGTGTTCCGTGTTAGTAGTAATCATATACCCAATATTATTGCAGGCCATTACCTATTCTAATTACTGTTAAAATTATACTTTTTTTAGGATGGGTAGGAGGGAGAGTTATTTAGTAATTTTTTTTGCACATTGTACACACAAAAGCACATCAAATTCAATGGTCTGATAATAGTCGATCAACCATGACATTTTCATGTTAACTCTACATGCAAATTACAATTTTTTTCATTGTATACTACTGTTATAACTGTTTAATGCCCTCTTGTCTGTCTGAGTTCATGTGTGAGGTCATCTGAAAGTAATTATTTTGCTTTTCTAACTGTAAATACTGTATCCATTTTTATGTTATTTTATTTGTATCTATTGGCGATGAGCAGATTTCCTAGCGGCGACTGGCAGAACTAGCGTAGGACAGATACTGTCAATTGTCAATTGTCGGATACTTTTTAAACATGGATTAAATTTGGAATGAAAGCCACTAAATTAAGAACTAACTTATTAAATATGGAATCGGATTACTTTCTAGGTACTACAAAATATTCAATAACGTATGTAAGTTATCAAAATAATATCACTACTCTTTCGGATTTCAATCTAATTTCAACCTCACGAAGAAACCTTATAGTATTTTCGACTACCTTGTAAATATCCAACAACGAAATCATATCTCAGATTGTTTTAAAAACAATCAAATGATAAGCTCAGGTTGTTTCCCACATATTTGTTCGAAAAGTAACTGTCAATTCTGTCCTATACTTGTTCCGCTGTTCCGTTGAAATTTAATCGCCACCAATAGTTTTGCAAGTTTTATATTTCCATGCAAATTTCGAACCCTTATATCACCTTTTTAGTGCTTGAAACAATTAATTCTTAACAAAAATGCTTTCTTCATAATAAATACATATGTTTGTGATTTATACCAAATATCTTTCCAATCTATTTGTTTGAGCTGAGATAAATCTGTCAGTCAGAAATAATTTAATGAATTAAATGTAAATTAAAATATGTATCTATATCAACATTTAGCTCTAATACTGTTGAAATTTGTAATTAAATATCAACATAAACTTTTATACATGTATTATTTGTTAAGACATAATTAATCTTAATCTGTCTATGCATACAATTACCAATAATGATACATTGAAATGATTCAATTTTTAAACTATTTTTATTCAAGATTATGAAACTATCTATAAATAATAATTATATCAAAGGTCTCTCAATGTCTCAACATCCAATTAATCTGAACAATTTGTAATGAAAACAAGTTTGTGCGCGAGAATTAATTGTAGTCATTGATATAGAGGTCGAAAATATATTGTTTGTGTTCTAAGAAATAAACGCACACGCACAAATACAAAAGTACACATTTAATGGGGCTTTATTAATCTTGTTATGGGGTTTTTGGATGATCATATGTTTTTGTTTATGTCTGTTATGATTTTGAACAGTTTATTATAGAACCATTCATAAATAATCCTACATAAAAATATTACGATATTTTCAATTATAAATATATGAACATCGTCAAATGATTTCTAATTAAAATACAACTTTTTACCAATACGTAAACAATTAATAATATTGTTTTAAATCACATACATACTTTAGTGTATTATAATAAAACTTTCATCTCAACTCAAACAGTGTTAACTCGAGTACATCCATAGAGTAAGCCTGAACATGGACGTAACAACGTACATTTAACTTAAAGTACAGTTATCAACCCCTCGTAGCTATGTCACCGATCCCCAGGTCACGCACGAGGTCATTAAATCTTTTTTCTAAACAGACCCTTATTCAGAATCGAGTAAGTTCAACTGAAGCACATCCGTCAACTATACATATATCTTACTCCACTGTACAATAAATTGTACATATGTACACCTTACGTACATACGTACATTTAACTCTAAGTACAGTTATCAACCCCACGTGGCTACGTCACAGCTACCCCGGGTCACGCACGAGGTCACTGTAGGCCGTTCAACGCGCGGCTCTGTGTCAGCCCCGGTCGTTCCCCCCGGCCGGGATAAACGGCCCCGTAGGGTCGCCATGTGGTTGTATGGGATGGTATGGGAAAAAGTGTATCGCTCTAGTGGTTTGATAATATAATATGTTGTAGCTTAAGATAGGTTTGTTTAGTTGTAAATAATGCTGTTGTAAATGTATTTTTTCTTTAAGTAAATCGTGATTATTTTTATGCTATTTAGTAATTATGTTCTTAAAAGTTTCACAGTATACCTACGTATAGGAGTAGATAGTATTGGATAGCATTATTTCTTTTCTCCTTTTTTAATTGGAAAGTATAAACATGTCCATCGCAATTTTATAATCATGTCTATTTCCGATGGTTGGGAAATAATACGTGATGATTTAACGACAACTTGAAAGGTTTCGCATCATTTAGATTGTTTATTGAGGAAGGTTAAGAAAGATTACAAAGCGTAAACATCATGCAATGACCAACGCAAGGAGCGTACCCATTAACATTAACTAATTAAAACTACTCAAATGTAAGGCGGCAGAGATTCCGAGACATATCTATACTATTACGTTTATAACGGTATTTTTGGCTAATCACATCTATAGCCTTACTACGTTTTTAACGGTTTTCCTTGACTACTCTGCATATATTGCCTAGCAACGGCTCTAGTAAAAATAGTGCACTATTACTCTAAGAGATTATTTTCTAAAACTATTAAAACTCTTACTCAATATACTTGTACTTTATCAATTAAAGAATAAATGAGCCGAAAATGTCCAACTAAATTAAATCGCGTGGTAATCCCAGGCCACCCAGTCAGTTGTAAGACTTCGACGCGTGCGATCGGCCGGCGGGCCGTGTGAATGAAATAATTAGGGATGAATAACCACTCTTTATCTTTGTTACTCAGTTGATACCGGGGTTCCACTTAATTTGTCAATCGTTGAACGAATGATTGATTGATACCGGTCGTGATTTCAGCATTAATTATGCCGCTTTCAGCCCATTCGTTCAGCGCAGTCCAGTTATAATGAATATGAAATTAGACGGAGTTTCTGAATTTCAATGAATTTGTCATTTCCTTTCCAGGGGTCTTTTTCGCGTGTTAAGGTCAACGATCTTTAAATCTGTTTAGTTGTTAATTTTGTCGCGAAATTCAGGAATAGTTTGGTCGTATACCTACTTATATAAGTTTAGCAATAGCCTATTATTTTTAGTTGGATTCTTTATAAATAGCATGCAGGACAAGTAATCATCGCCGCCATTGGACATTCGCAGTACAAGAGAAGCCATAAATTTATTGTGTTTAAAAAGCCAATAATTTTAATTTATAAATATAACAGTAGCGTATGTAATGCAATATATTAATGATGTTGTAGCTTTGTTGAGTTTATTGTCAACATAATATGTTATTGCGTACTTAAACAAGCATTGATGAACCATGATGTGATGGGCTTAATTCATGTCAATTTGCCCATTAATTTAGACGTTTATTTATAAACAAACTATGCAAGTGACAGTTGCAATGGCCTGTAAGCATTAACTATAATAAAAATCGTTATTTGTCCCGAACGACATTTGTCTGTTTAGAGCCAATACTCTTTAGTTGCTCAGTACAATTTGACTAATTTTGCATAAATTGTCTAGCAGCGTCTGTAATGAAAATTTCGCTAGAGGCACCCTTGGTCAATGTAAGAATACCGATGGAAAACTAAGTTATCGAAAACTATCAAAATTCGTACTAGGGGTTATGATGTGGACAAGAGTCGCTCCGCATAAAACTTCTTTATAACGTCACCAAATGAAAGTCTTGAAGAAAATTTTATTTTTCTAACTGTAGATGAAATTAACTAGCTGTACATTAACTTTAACGTTTTAATTTAAAAAAATATTTTTAATTAGAATTCTTTTTCATAATTTTCTCCAACATTTACAGATACTCTGAAACCTGATGTGTAAAGCCTTCATAATTGTGCGTACGTGATGTTTATCATCTGTGCAGTAACATTGGCAATTCATTTTTCCCGATGACTCTCAGGCAGGCAGCCCTTGAAAGTTTCAAGAATTTTTGGTCAGTCTGACTTATAAGGAAAAGTCATCGTGTATGTGGCACGATATTTTTAATTTTTCAAGGCTGTTTTTTTCTGCTATTTAATACTTACTTTTTTGCTAATACTTGTATAAGAATGTAGGCAATATTGCATCTTGATAGCTTTAACAATATCTGCGTGATGCGCGCACATACAAGATATACACTTTTTTTGTGATGCAGCGTTTTGTCATCTTTAATGCGCCGATAAAAGATATAAAAATATTTATTGTTCTAATAAGAATCTATACCTTTACTCATTGCAAAATCAGTATTTTCTCTCTCGTTCTATCATGATAAAAATTCGTAAGTCAGAAGAGGATAACCGAAGCCCATTGATATCGGCGTATCAGCAATGGCATCAGAAATTTGCATAGCGCCCGTGACCCGTGCCGGCCTTGTTTTATTAGATATTACATAAAACATTTGCTTTTTTACTAGACTCCGATGTAGAGTGGAAAGTGCTAGAAAAAAATTATTACTTGCAATCTTAAAGGGGCGCACTTATTTTATTTTTTTTAATTAGAGGTTAATGTGGTCATCGTGCGGTAATATTGCAAAAAGTCTGAATGGTTCTGTTAATTTGTATTATATATAACTTTTTTCTGTCGTGTTTGTCTCAGTACTGGTGGTTTATGGCGGAAAATCATGGAAAACCTAAAGAAAAAATGTTATGTAAGACCCAAATAAATGTAGGCAATCATAGAGTATATTTAAAAAAATAACAAGTAATTTTTCCGCTTTCGTGCCTTACATTAGAAATTCACAATCGTAATGCGATGCGTTTATTTCATATTTTATTTAGGGCCGTCATGCAATCGCATGATGGCGTCCATTTTCCCGCGCGTTTGACGAAAATGGCGCGCGCGAAAGTCATTCGTGCAATAACGAAACGCACAGCTGGCCCGTTCCTTTGTGAGATGCAATACAAACCTAAATCGAGCTAGTTTGTAGATCTTATCATTGTTTAATTAGCGTATCCATACCGTTTTAAAATAAGGAAGTCGAGTTGAAACGGCTAACTGTTGCGTACGAGATAGCGTTATTCGATATTCTATATCGATTTCGAGAAGATTACATCGGATATTGAAATCGAAACCACAATGGCGATTACGGTATCTGTGTATCGATACATCGAATGCAGGATTTTTATAATCTGTTTATTGATTTCTGTTGATGATGGTTATGAGGAAAATCTAATCTTACTTCTCATTACACTATTTTACGTCTAAGCTGAAATTCAGAGTTTCTGTTAGATCATCCATCAGTTTGTTTCACTGGAGGTCTTAATACATAAGATAAGTTAGAAGTTGTAGTTTTGCTTTTTTGGCATATGTTTTTCCAAAAGTAATCATCAAATGATCCTTTATCATTAAAAAAAAAAAACGTTACATAAGCTATGAATTACGAAGTAGTTTAGACAGAAATAGAAAAATAGATACTACGCAGGTGTGCACACAACACACGTTGTACAGAAGTATGCACAGACGGTGGCTACACATGCTAGAAATTAGTATTTTTTATGGTAAATATGCCAGCCCGCCAGCACTTAGCATTAATCAAGCCTGGATCGTAGCAATGATGACGAATAGGTACGTGCTTGCCTAGAACGCTTATTCAGCCTTCCCTTGAAGGCACTCAAATTATGTGGCAGGGAACACTCACGTTGGAAGTATGTTCCACACCATAACGGTTCTAAGGGTTTAATAATTGAGGCCGCGGGAGCAACACGAGTCTTACCAACATTTTTTATTTACATGCAAAACGACTCAAAATTTTTATGATGTATTATGAGATGGGAGCTACTTTAAAATATCTGAGAGCAACTACAGCCTAAATACTTAGGCCATTATTGCTTTGAAATATTTTAGAAAACAAAACTTAAAACTATAAAGTAAGAAAAGAAAAATACGCAAGAGTTTTCTTAAATATCTCGAAACGTCACTTTTGAGAGGTTCTCATTGCTGTCGCTACTTCAATTGACGTTGACGTTTAAATAATTGAGTTATAAATGTCATATCGGAGCGTCACCGAAGATCTCCGTTGGTGATACTTTCGCGTGAGCATGTTGCATAACCGCTTTTCACATGAGTGGGACGCATGCTATCTGCGTTGCACCCCGGTGCATCGGTCATTGACGCCCCGGATATTTGCCGGTAAGAAAAAAAAAATAAAAATAAAGCTATAAAAGACGTTACGTTTCTATGACAATGTATGACGTTTGTTTGATGTGTTGGTAAAGATTAAAAATGGGAAAAGTTCTTTTTTTAATTATCGATTGTGTCTGGACTCTAATTTTTTGAAGAAGGTTTGATAGATTGATTTTTAAAATTAGAAATTGTTTAGGTTGTAGGTTTCTGTGATGGAACGTAATGGCTTTCTTTTATGCTACGTTAACATTTATTAGTAAAAATCAATAGCAATAAAATTAGCGTAATTTAATCCATTATCTTAATTAATATGAGATAATATGTGCATTGATTTCGAGTTGACTCAGTTGAGTAACAATAGTCGCGTGTTATCGCGATGCTGAGCAAACGTCTGCGCGTGCGCCGGGCCGTGCTCCATCTTATCGTGGTTATATTTATCTGCGTGTATTACTTACTTCATTGCGTTACTTTAAATGACGGGCTATAAATTAGATTCAGTAGGTTACGAATACACTGGAGATTTATTTAAATTTACATTTGAATATTCATTCAAATCACACATGTGAAAAATGAAAACAAGTTAATTTGTTTACGACAACGTAATAAACGCGGATGTCGAAAAATAGTCTGAAAAAATAAAATCAATCAAAATGTTACATTTATATCGAGAAGCTGTATTTATTTAATCAGAACGCAATTTGTAAATCAGAGATAAATCGTCAAACCGATATATCAATTAGACGAGTAAACCGGCACGTGTTACGTACGCGTAACGTGTACGAAACGGAACGCAAACGGAAGTGATGCAATGCGTTTCGGCGCGCATCTGTGTAAACATGGCGCGCTTTTCTGAATGGCATGATGGCGGCGTTTCCCGCGCTCGGCTCGCGGACGACGACCCCGCGCGCGGTCACCGCCCGGGGATAGTCGAGTGAAAGTAATTCGCGACCGGCGACCGCATGCGAGCTATGCCTCCCTGGTACCTCGGCTCGAGAGCTGCATAGATTTATGTTACGTTGTTATGTTGCATTTACGATGACAGTTTTTTTTAATACATCGTAGTTTTTTTTCGGAGATGCTCCGATTAAGATCTTTGACCGAATCAATGAACGAAGTACGTTTTGCTTTGTGGTTGATGACGTTTCGACAGTTGTGATTAGTTTTTTTTTGTATTTAACGGTATCCATAGAGTTTTTCATTTATTTTTAATGAATAGTCGAAACGCTTCTTGAATACTTTTTTTCTGAAAATCGTTTAGACAATACAATGAACTTTCAATCGTACTTTGCACTGTCATTTGAGTTCGTATAAAAAGCAAGCATTTTTTATTGTATTTACGCTATATATTTGCACGGTGTATTTACTAACAATGTATATATAACGTACGTGATTCACACGCCATATGTTTTATATAACCTTTAGTATATTTGTGTAATGGTACTCGGAGGTGGTTGACGTATTTTCAAAAGTCGTTGCTCCGTGTTTTCGGTGTAATGAAAAAACACCTGTGAAAACAGCATAAAGAGAATTTCGCGTTGTTGCCAGCTATAAAAATCGTTACTGATGAATTATTTTTACTTTCTTTTAATTAATTATAGCAACACACGTTGTTTCGGTGTTAGGAATTGTTATATACGCGGAAAATATATTTTATTATATTGTGACGAGTAAATTATTTGTCTATATCGATTATTATGTAAATACATGTACAATATTGTATCTGATTTTTTGATATTTAGACTGATGCCTTGAGGTCACTAAACTTTTAACTTTTTTAATTAAAATATGTCGTGTGTGTTGATATCTTATTTGGAAAATCCCTTCATCTAGGAACCTTTATAGACGGTTTATTATCTTTTATACATAAATAAACAATTATCTATTTTATACATGTAGTTAAAGATAAAATATTTTTACTTCCTTGTATAATATACATAAAAATATTTGTAAATATACTAATAATTACAGATGACTGCTATCCTATAACTCAAGTTTTTAGATACACTGTCCTTTACCAAGTTTTAAAAATATGTTTAAATCTTGTTTTGTTTAACGGCGAAGAAATACCTACAGTACCTAGGCGGTTTTTTAAATTATTCTGATACACCTTCATTGTCACCTTGTCAGAAAAAATGTTTGCTAACTCACATTAGATCGATGCGTTTATAGTTTTTAATATTAAAAAAACAACTTAAAAGTGAATAAAAATATGCATATATTAAATAGGCTAAAAGATAGACTTAAGCTTTGACCTAACCTTACTTTGTCAATCTTGGAAACTAAGTTGATAACCTGGTTGAGTCATGTGATATTGTATTTTTAAATACTAATAGTGTCTTAATAAAACTAAATAACCTTCCCAGTTAAGTCTATCAAAAATTTTTAATAATAACTATTGGGCTAATTTACCTTGCGTACGCGTGACTTATTAATATTCATGGAAATTTTAATTACGTAAAATAGAAATTGCGCGGTATGGTGAATAAAAGTATGATAGTAAACTATTACCGTAATGAAATATCTTGCATATTATGTAGTCGAGGAATCTAATACTACGTATTTAAGAGTCACAGAAATTAGATTACTATCGCTTTTTCAAAGCTCAGATAGTATCAGTCTGGTCAGATTTAGAATAATAAATCAACCCCGAAAGAACTTCCACAAATTTTAAAATTTATCCTAGTTATTTTTTTATTAAATATCATAAGATCATAATCCAATTTTTCTTTCCAGGTCTCGTGCCAACTACAAGAAGTACAAGAAAATTCAAAAACATCATGACGCGTATGGAAGCGATGACAGGGCCTCTCGGAGCTTTGAAGGAATGTGTGGACCAACGACTAAGGATTAAGGTAAGAATGGGATCTAGATGTCATTTGTAACTATAATATTTTTTATGGCAATACCCAAAAGAGAAGAGTCGGGTACTCAGACGTGAAGTGTTCACCGTCACCCATAAACATTTGCAGAACTAAAACCACATTTGCAGAACACAGCCAGAAGCCACAAATGTGTTGCTGGTTTAGATACTAGATTTTCGAATAGCTTGGTAATACGCTTCATTATAAGCGTGAATAGAAACAGATATTTAAACCAAGTAAAAATAACTGGCCAACAAGAGGGTTTTACTTTATAAGTAATAAAAACACCACATTTGAATTATCTATTTGTAGTTTCAAACGATTCTTTTCTCAATTTTCACAACAGGCTGTCAGAAAATAAAAGCCAAGTGAGTGATGTCTGTTATAAATTCCGCAATAACTTCTAAACTAACATTCTCCCATCATAACTACAAAGGGCGTTTGTGCATCCTTTGTGCATCTGGCTCGCGTCCAACCCGGAACTCGCCCACTGGCCGCCGGCAGAGGATACTGCGCCGAAATAGATGCTCCATTATCTATCTATATCTTTCTAAATGGTTGGCCATATTTATTGGAAAATTTGGGCCTTTTTAGAGAGACTTTAATGATGAGTTCAGCTGATAAGTCAATATCTTTCTGCATTTTAAGAAAGCTGAAATGTGTATTGGCCAATTGATAAGAAAGTATATGAAAGTATTATTTATAAGTATAGTAAGATTTAAAGTTGAGATTTCTACGTTTTAAAGGGAAACAGAAGAAGGTAAAAGTAAAGATCAAATATGTAAATATGTTGAAAAAGAAAAACAAAATAACAATATAAATAACTGCTTCACTCGTATTGGTCAAATGTACGGACGTGTTAACAGATACATGTTCGGACAAGGCGCCACAAAGTTGTAAAATACGGTATTATCTCGTATATGTCACTCGAGAGCGGTCAACCTTATGGCACTGTTTGCCAAGTGTGTAAGACAGAAATGCCTAGTGACTCACTGAAAAAGGTCTAGGAAGAGCCTTGTGCGATGCCAGCGCCGTCTACGTCACCGACGCTTGCGCAGCGTCTATTAATGGCGCAGTATAAGCTTGCAATTTGCGGGTTATGTTAGCACACAAAGAATGTTTTAATTTATGCCTTGTAATAAAGACGGCGACAAATGTTAACGCGACCTTTTCGATAATTTTTCATTATTTACACTAATTATTTTATGTGTATGTAAATACTTAATTGTATCTTCGACCTCGCTTTTTTCCCTTTAATAAATATTTTCGTAATTGTACGTATAAAGACGTACGCCGACCTATCATTACCTTGAATTTTAATTTGAAGATTACAACGATGATTGCGCTTTATGAAAAAGCAGTCATAAAACAAAGTAAACCAACGGCAATAATTTTGGATAATCAAGATTTTTCCGCAGGCCTGTTTTGGAATTTCGTTTTCATTGGTTAGAAAATTTAAACGAAACTATATTCTGCTTTCTATCCTAGTGTATTTCGATTCGGAAACTTGTGTATAACTTCTGTTTTTCGCGAGTTGGCGTTGTTGGTTTAGATTGTTCTATTTGTATCACTGTTAGCGTCGACAACCACAATGCAATGTACGAAAGTCGATGAAAGTCCGCTGTTGCTGATAAACAAAGAGAAAGGGAACACGATGAATGTATCTAATTCAGACAGCCTGTTTCCACTGATGCTTCATTTCTCTCCCTGGGAGAAATCGTAAAACCGACATTAGGATCATAAAGTAAAAATATTATAACGGAATATTTCCTTTCTTAACTCACAATTCCAAAAGAAAAACTCTAGTAGATACCTCGTTACGCATTCACAAGATACAATACAAAGAAAAACCGTAAGGAAAATTCAGTTTAACTTTGTTACTGAAAACATCAAATTTTAAACACTATTGTCAATTAAAAAATAAGTTAACAATAATTCACTAAAAATTTTAAGTTTCTGCTTTTGCCTTGATTGTTCAACATTTGAAGAAAAGACTTTAATTCGCTGAAGTGAATCAAAGTAGGCTAAATCTATCATGCTATTCAATTTGACATTATAATGGTGAGTTATACCAAAAGCAAAGGGAGATATCAAACTAAATATTCCAGAATTTTCCTATGAATACCGAGCAATCTATGGCGTTTATAAATTTTCACGCACAGACAAAAGCGCTTGATGATTTTACTATAACTACTCCTATAACTACTACTATAAGTCCAGCTTAAAACGTCAACCATATTACGATTTATGATACCATGAATCATTTGTCTAATATTTTTGGATTATGGCAATTTATTCTGGAATAAGAGCCGTGGTGAATTAATTCTTTAGAAAATTATCTGGAATTTCACTGCGGTATTGTTGATGTCTATAAATTAAAAGTGAGCAAATGAATGATGGAAGTCTTTAATGGCAAAATTGGTCTTGAACTCTAACTTTTATACTCTTTCTCTGCGTGCAGTTTGAGTGCAAGTTAAAGGCACAAGAAATTTTAATGAAAATGCACGACAAATTACACAATGGTAATATTCGTTTACATAACCTGTAACGTTTACTTTTACTAACTCTCAGACAAATGATGGTTGTCTGTGAATTTGTATTTAATTATTAGGCTAAATGTTAATTTTAAAATGCTAAATTTTGAAATTGATAGGAATAATGCCAATTATTATTTATTAATTTCAAAATTTAGCACATGTAAAGTTAAAACCCCATATTCAATTTGAGGATCTAATCCGGATCTTATCCTGAAGACGAAACAGTTTTTTTACCTACAGTGAACATCCACGCCGTCAGAGCTGCGAGCAAAGGTTAAGTGAAAAATGAGCCATCTTTTCAAACGTATCATACTCAAGCCTCGTTACTCGTAACAAGTATCAAAAATAATGCGCACGCGCATATCAGTTAGTATATTAAAAATATTCAGCGGTGCTCCGGCTGCGAAGGCCGTCGCCTGTCGCGGGCGAGACGCTGTCATACTGCGTGTTACGCGCATGCGTGCTGCACGTGTGTACCGCCAGCAGAATAGGACCTTCGAAATTTGTCTCATTAACTTTTGAGCGTCTATCAAGTAAAAATAAATTTATATTATGAGCTGCAATTGAATTGTTCATAGGTATAACCTGCTCTCTATCTCTAATTAAGGTTCTGTTTCTTCTTTGTCACAAAAAGAAGAAGAGCCAAATGGTAACAACTTTAATAAAACGATACTAGCTTAAATAATCGTTTCTGTTATGTAAAGGATTCGTAGTTTCAACTTATTTGAAAAGACAGTCTTAATCTTTGTTTTGGGAAGTCCCGTGCCCTTTAACTTTAAGCAACATTTATATGGATTCTTTGGTCGTATTTCTGAAAGGTTTTATTGTAGAAAAGTATGGCTTTTTCTGAAAAATTCTCCAATTCGGTTGCGAAAGCTGACAGGATGTTGCTACAAGAAACTTTACTTTAATTTAAAACCTCCCAGAAAACGATTTTCAACAAATATGGTACCAAGTAACGTTAGCAGGCCTTTGAAGTGAACATTTTATCAATATTTGATATGATATAAGTATTTATGTTTTTAAAATATGATTTGTTTGCTGATGGTATCGAGTGGTGAGACCTTGCTGTGATGTCAGTTATCTCATTGCCATATACGCGTGTGTGCGTGTCTTTTGCTACAAGTAAGTTTCGCTGTGTGGAGCAAACAAGGGCCGGCTAGGACGAATCGTGCGCCGTACACTTCCTCATAATATTTAATCCATTTATCAGTCATTAGTTGTTTTTGGTGTTCGCCTTGACGTATCGAATATTTCAATAGATAATTATATGCCTCCCGTTCGATAGCCCTGAAACATGTCTAGTTTATTCGGAATCTGTTTCATGTTCTCGTGATAAGATACTATATCTCCTCAATTGTTGTTTATTTGTGTTTCGTGTTTATTTATAATACCGGAAAATATAAATAGTGGTACAAGTCCAAGGTTTATGCGTAAATAGATTATAGAAATGATACGTATTAACGTATTTTTGTAAATGTTGCGCATAATTTACGTTTACGGTCGGTGATCAAATATTTTGACCTTAAAGAAGCTTTTTTTGCTTTATGAATTCTTTGCCAGCGTTTTTCTTGTTCTTTGTGTCCGCAGTATTATCTCGGAATGCTTCATCGTGATCTATTTGTTATTGCTATGTAATTACGATACCTAATTTTTCACCAATCGAATTCGGTGCAGACAAATATAGACCATCGTTTCTTTGCCCGTTTTTTACTTGAGTTTTTACAAGAACGTCGAAGGTGTGAGGCGGCTCACCCCGAAATGTATAGTAACGCAAGGTCGGCAACATTCGAAGTGAGGCTACTACCGACTCGGTGTGTTTTCGTCACGATAACTCCGTCACCCTTATTCCATCTCTGCATACAGACGTTTCCGACACTAATGTGAACTCGTTTTTTGGACCAGTTTTTGGTGTTTTGTTTCTTTTTGCCGCAGGTGTCTTGCCATTGCTCCAGTTTCAGCACGTTTAATTCATTTGGTATTTTAAGCGATTTGTCTGTGTATATGATGTCTGTACAGTTTCATAAAAACTTTCTATGACGTTAGTATGTTTTACCGTATCAATGAATAATTTGTAGAAAACAATTAATACTTACAATATACTGAAGCTGAGTAATCATACATTCGCCAAGGTCAGTATTGCCACACCGTTACCTGTTAACAGAAATTTTATTATAGAAACGATGTGTAACCATGTACCGCTGATTAAGCTGTAATTACTCTTTTAGCTTCTGACTATTCAAGGGAAAATACGACAAAGACCGGATTACCAGAATTTTTATAATGGATTCGATATTCCACACCAAACAATGAGCTATCAAACTTATTATCTAACCTCGACTTTATCGCTCTATCTTCGCCTCGTGAAGGTAATTCCAGTTAAATGAAACTAAATTTTGAGAACAAAGCTTGCAGTGAAAATTGTAAAAAGTTTTTTCATTGTCTCGACGACTTAAAGTTAAATACGTATTGATATCGCACCCCAGCATCTGTAGTAGTTATCGCGTCAATTATCTACAAGGCTTCTTGAAAAAGAAACTCGATAAATTTATGGTCTCAATAATCATTTAGCACTCAAGTACTCGGTCGAAGGTATGATGCATTCGGCCTCGCGGGTAAACAAACGCTAGATAGCGCTAGACAAAGACGACGCGAGGTCATGAGCGTAGCCTTGTGCGGGTGCGCGCGCGCACGCTTCCGCCTGTCGACGGTCGAGCGCCGCACGCGATTCAGTCTTCGCCCGCATGCCGCCGTCGATGGACGCATTTGACACAATTATTCTGCATTATGATTTTCGTCTCGATCCAAAATTCCATCTGGTTTCTACACATGAATTCTATTACTGTTTTCTAACATGCATAATTTGAGTTACGTAAATAGAATGCAGTAAGATAATGCATGTAACTATTGATACAAGAATAAACTAGAATCAAACGAGAGTACATTCTAAAGGGCGACAGATAAACGAGCTTGCACATTGCTCGGACATTTATTAACCTCGTATGCGCATCGTCCTACGCAAGCGCTGAAACTACTTTGAAGCAATTTCAATTGCAGTTTATGATGATGGCAGAGGATGAGAGATAAGGATTGCAATCTCTTTGAAATATGGAATGATAAATCTTTTCGATACATGTAAAATTATTCCCGATAAATAAAATATGTACAGCTGAAACGTAAAATTGTGAGAGCTGTCGGTGATTTGACAATTTTCTTATCCATTGAAAATTTCCTTTCAATAAAGTATTTTCGTTTATCAGAATGCAATTAGTGCATAAATTTATTATGAACACAGAGAGTGTTTTTGATTTGAATATAACAAGTGATTATTCGTAGATACGAATAAAGAAGGAACTGAATTGTGACACGGTCTTAACTTTAAAAAAAATGATGTCTAATACAATAGTCCTATAAAACATTATCTAAAAAGTCTATAACATTGTAGAGGACGAATCGTAACTGAAAGATTATTTTATTCAAATCCTATGAAATTGTCTTAGATGAAATGTTACTAATTACGGAATGAAAATTATCAATTTCAAGAAAAATTTTATCTAAAAAATAATCCAGATCCTTTGATTGACTGATATATTGAGGAGGAAAACGAAGATTACACAATAAAAATAAAATACAAAAAAAAAATCAATTGAAATTGCACAAATTGGTTACATCCTATTTTGTTTTCCTTAACAAATGATTGATTAAATTTTCAATGCTACTATGTTTTCAATGGTTACTTGCAATAGTATTGTAAAAGGTAGGGACCATATTCATAGGTTATAGGAATGAATGACTATGTAAATAAGAACATATAACTAGCAGTGACTACTGGATAAAGAACAGCTCAACTCAATCTCCACTAATGCGAGTAGAAACATAAATTTTTTATAAAAGCTACATTAAAGGAATAAAAGGGAGAATATTAGCAAGAAAGTAATTTTGGAAGGTAGTAAAAGATGGTACGGTTTCTGATTTACCCGGGATTGACAGGTATTGGGTAGTACACGGATAGTTATCTACCTTCCGAACCGGCGGTAGATTAAAAAAAAATGTAAACTGACGATTCAAAAGAGCTCCCAAAGCCAACTTGAATAAAGAATATTTTGAATTTGAATTTGAATTTGAGTTCTAGAATTTGGTTATGTTAGATTTGATATCCTTTTTACGCCATATTATGGCGCATTTCCTTTAAATCGTAAATTAAAACTAAGGATTAGGCATAGAAGGTTTGGCAATGCATTTTGTTCATTGCATTTTCAATAATTCTCATTTAAGTTGCTAATTGCCGTTAATGTAAATTCAAAATAAAGCCAATATTGTATCAAGTGATAATTAAATGTAAATAACCGTGCAGGCATATATGTTGTATGCAATAAATAGAAAATATACTGCAATATTTATTCTAGTAACTTCTTTTGAGCATAATGATTTTCATGAATATGAGATTAATTCCGCCTTATCCTTGTCGATGCTTGTTATTTATTACTTATTAGTATTAGATAATTATATTATGAACAAGCAACTGCCCTTTTGTGGTACAAACATGCATATTATGTATAAGCCATAAATTAGAAGCATATTGGAGAAACATATTTTTGGAACCCAAGACTATATATAACAAAATGATACTGCACCTACGTAAATATTTTAAGTTTGAATAGTAAATACTGGCTCGCATATTATAAATGAAATAATGTGCGTATATTAATTCACATATTATAGAAACAACTAGGGTTGCCAACTCTTCCGGAATTCAGAGATTCTCCCGGAAAAAGAGATAAGATTCTTAAAACTCCCGGCTTCAGGATCGCAGCTAAAATCTCCCGAATTTCTCCGGCGCCAAATTATTGGGGACACCGAGGGCTAACCTCGGGGTGCAATTGTATGGAGATAGGCAATTCGGCAGTTTTACGATAGGCAACGGAAGGTGACGACCTTTTTCACGACGGTGAAGTTTAATTTTTGCCCGAGCTGTCAGGGACCGGCAAAGCCGTCACTGCCTCCCGGATTTATGATCAACTGAGTTGATAACCCTAGAAACAACTGAAATTATAATTCAGTAACGGAAAATTTTATTATAATAAATTTGATTTTCTACGTAAAAATCCATAAACACCTCAAAGAATTTCAAATGCATCTGTTTGAGGAAGTCCAACTTAATTGGTCATGAATATTAAGATTCATCATTGATTGCTAAATACATGAATTATTTAATCATCGACACGAAATACAACTGTCTACAGTTCCGGTCAGGGGAATGATAGGAGAATTTTAATTTGGTCACAATTAGTGACACAATGACTCAGTATGGCCTTCTAATATGATCTTGTCCTTTCACATTAAATAGAAGTACTATTTTTGTTACGTTTAAAGAAATGTAAAGCTCATTGTCAAAGCGGCAGTTTTTGTTGACCGTCAAAATTGTGCCCAATGTCACCGAGCGCTTACGGAAAAAATTCCAAAGACGGTGTTGACTCTATAAAACAATAATAAGCAACATTGACCTTTACCCACTGACTTAGGACCGAGACCTTGAAGAGTTGTGTTTTGGACGTCGTTATCAATATGATATGTTTTTCAATAATCGATAAAGGGCTTGCCCTTGCTTCGTATCAGCTGAAGGTCGATAATCGATTCCGGCTCGTTTTTTTTGTCTTGTGATCTTTATGCATGGCTGAAATTTCCGCTTAGCCTTCCTTCCTCATTGGTTTTTGGTGCACAATGTAAGACTTTTTATATTGGAGGTCACTATTGTTGATGATATTTCACAGTTAAAACGTCGAAAAGATCTTATTTCTTTCTTTGCTCCGTTAAAAAAACGCGATTTGTAAAACAGTTCTTAACTGTTGCCGTTCAAAAACTTACTCACCGAAAACACTGAATCACAAGAGCGTTCACGGTTTTTTTAGTCACTTTGTATTTTTAAACGCATTATTTGTATTCGTATCTAGTTACCTTAATGGCCTCATTTAGTCGTCAAATTAACATTATCATTTCAAGCAATACCGAGCTTATAACTATGATTAAAATGGTATACAGTGTTTAATAGGCATCACGTAGACTTCAATGTCATCAAATCGTAATAGCCAGAAAATATATTCAGAAACATAATTACTTGCACCAAATTGATTGGATTTCGAGGGTCAACCGGTCGAGCAAAAAGTGCGGAAGTCACGGCCTATGAGCTGTTCTCTGAGTGCATGCTTTATAATCATTGCCGATATTTTCTAGAAGTTTCCAATCAGATAATATCGACAATATGCATTTAGTGAAATGAGATTTATAAATATCATCGTAAAGTTGTGTAAATATGCTTGTAGATAAATCAGCAAGAGCTTGAAACGTCCGAATGAATGTCAAAAGAGACAAAACAAATGCACGACAAAAACAAAACAGTTGCAAGTGTCCGTGACATTGGCTTGCCGAAACCGAGAGTATCGGATCTGGAACACGACTTGCGCAAGAGCATCCGACGCACTTGTGACTTAAGCCGAAATAGCCGGTGTCACCCAGCGTCGCAACCTCGCGGATTCCTTTGTTTCATTTTTAACATTGACCTTTAGGACCTGAATTACATATCCGCAACCGGAATTATACGTATCCAACTTTCTCGCTGTAAATTTTCTTGAAATAAAGTCATAAACATTTCAGTCTCAACAGACATTCGTAAGTTTCATGACCAAAGCCACATTATCACTGGAAATATTTAGATATATCGTAAAATAGTCGAAGAAAACGTGGGTGAAATAGGCAATTTCGCTTAATTATCGTCAAGCAACTAAAAGCGAATATCGAGCCTTCACCTTAGCTACTACGTTACGCTTCCGCGTACTTCACGTCACCGTTCACTTTCACTGCGACACGACGTGGGGGGACTGCCTGACTTAGATACGATAGCTGGCGAGACCGGACTAAGTTGGTCATAGTGTGCCTTATGAGCGACGAGGTAAGATCCAATTTTCAAGGTCGCGGCTCTTAATTTTTTTTTGAGTCACCATTCTTATGTTTGTATAATTTAAAACTTCGAGTGTGATGGTAAGGTGTGTTTTCGCTTGTTACGATGAGAAGAAGGCCTTGAAGGTCGTACGCACTGGATACATAGTTGTTTACTTTCTATAGCGGTCAATGGTCAATGCTTTTGGTGTTTGGATATATATAGATTTTGGTCTAGTCAAGGTCGAGTTTTTGCTTGTTAACGAGGTGTTGTCTAACAATCGTGTACTCATACAGCGAAACGAACATAATTAAAGATCAGCCTTTAGCTATTGACATTTTAACGGACAGATGCAAATTTATTATGGGATAAAGATCTTCAACTCTTGACCTTAAGCGCGTCACGAGGATGTTTAAAGTTACGAGTCCAAAGGAATTATTGTTAATGTTTGATTGTAATTAAAGCTTCCTTATTTCGTTTTGTGGAAAAAATATTGGTAATTGTAGTCGCAAGCGGCCCGTGCGCCACAGCAGCGCGACTTGCATATTTTGTACACTTTCTCTTGGCACTTGTGCTCGTGGGAACGTGACGTGTGGACCGACTGATTACGGTAAAACTACCATTATGAGTTTGCTTTCTGACTTAACCAGTTTCTGTTTAGATAGTTATGAGTTTTATGGAACTTGCATCTCATTATTACGTAATTTCGTTTTATGAATAACGTTATTTCATCTCCAGTTGTTTTCGAATAAAGAAATTTTCTTCCATTTTGCTAACTTTTAGTTCTAATATGTATCTCCAGTCTTGTGTTATTTGGATCACGTTAATTTACATTTAATTTTCGTTGTTTTTGTTTAAATTTTTAGAACCTTCTCGAAATTTTCCACTTTGAATTTAAAAGTAAATCCTTTACCTTGTGAGCTGTTCATGGTAAGCCGGATAACCTTACTTGTATTATTATGAAACACACTTTTTCCTTACATTAATGCTAGTGAGATCTGTCCCATTACGAATACAACGTAATAAGTTGAAACTTTTGTGCAAAGGAAAAAGTCCTTTATTTTTAACTGATTTAGAGTTTATTTTTATTCGGCCAAAAATTAAATTAAGGAAATACATAAAGATATAATCGGAGGTCATATGTTGATTTAATTTGTAGGCTATTGTTAATGTTTTCGTTTGGTTTTTATATTTTAATTATTTTGATTGTTATATTGGTTTGTTATTGTAAATAAATATAATAAATATATTGTTTTTTTTTTACTAAAATATATTTTATCTTAATTTTTTATAAGGTTATATCAAAATTATGATAATTATAAACAGCTTCATTTGACTAATAAAATACAAATTAAAGAAAAGGTCCTATTCATGGTAAATATAGTGATTATTAGCGATTTCGATTTTAATACTAAATAAAGAAAATGACAATATTGTAGAACACGCAGTAACATGAAGCCTACTTTTTGGGCAATAATAATAGTTTTAAGGTTTTAATATTACGACGGTAAATGTACCTAATGTCTCTTTTATTGTAATAGGACTTTTCTAAAAATATTTCTTTTTTAATCCCTTTCCCTATTACACTGACTGTATTTTTCAACATAAGTAGTTAATCTCACTCGATGAAGCTTTTAGATTGTCATTTCATTAATATTAGATCGATGTGAAGCTGCCACATTCGGAATGTGGTTTGTACTTTTTAATTTGTTAATGCGCCGTTAACCCTAGTAGGTATTCAAGGTAACACAGATACACACATACGTTACTACGAACAAAGGAGCTTGCGTGCGTCGATATCGCCAGTTATATCACATGGTGGAATTATCAATCAAAAAAACCATTATGGTATCTTTAGAAATACAATAAATCTATGTAATAAGATAGTAACTATCGCTATAATACGTTTGTATAGTAAATGTTTTTCATTAACTGATGACGTATATGGGTTGGGAGTGGAATCATCATGATGGTAAGACGCAACGTCACATTTGGATAACTTCCAGTTTTAAATATTCTGAAACAACCTTAAATGCGTAATTGAGCTATTAACTAAATTAAATGATGCAGTCTGTAAAGAGGTAGTAATCATAAATAAAAAGTTTAAATGAATTATGTTCTAAGGTAAATTTAAACTAATGGTAAAAGAAGCAAAAGTAAAAGAATCAATAATAAAAGAACCAATAGTAAAAGAAGTGGTATGCGACAACCCTGTACAAAATATTTGGTTATAAGCGCCAAGGCGAAGGGCGCTGGGCGCGGTCCAGTGGCGACCATTAGAAATATTACACAACTATTATTGTAACGAGTTACGCAATTTTACACGCAACAATACGAAGTTATTTAAATTTGTTAAAATCGGTTAAAGTTCGGAAAGAATTTTCTATTGTTACTTTTCACGACAATTCGCTAAGCAGATTTTGATCATCTTGGTTATAATAGAAAATATCTATGTTAAAGCATAATCTCGATGTTTTTCAGTGGCTTCTTCAGAAAAGGTAACATCTAAGTAACCTTTTTACAACCATAATTCTTGTATCGCAAAAGAAACATGTCAATTTGAATCCATAGGTCTTGTAGTTCCAAAGGCTTTTTGAATCATTAACGATGATGAATTAACATGATGCAAAACGGCAAGTGCTTATTAATTTAAAATTTTAATTTATCTCGAGTGTCGTTATCATCTTCAATCAGCACTGACCTCTGATAGCGGGCGTCCTCTGTTTGTTGTCAATAGCCAATAATAACAAACAACACTTCCTAGTCGTCAGAAGATACTTGATCAGGGACGGTATTGATTAATATATTAATGAGCACGGCAAAATCACATCTTTTAATGGCAAATTTGATGAGGACGATGTCTGCCAGAAAGTGCCAGGTAATATTAAAGATATTTGGATCCCACACATACGTACGTTACCTAAAAACGTTGAATTGTTTAACTTGATTGCAATAAGTAAGATTTAGGTAACAGTAGCATTTAGGATTTTGCAGAAGTTGAACTTTCGAATTGTTTCAAATACTGTATTTAAAAGCTCCAATTTTGTTTGTATCATTTTTGTGTTAAACTTGATTAAGTTGTGAATAAAAAGTTCGGATATATCAATCGATTTAAATAACTTGATAATCAATATGACTAAACTCGTTCTACTTTCGGTTATATTTGAAGTTCATCAAATGATAATATTAATTAATAAGTATCGAAAATCTATAAAGATTATTCATCTTGGACTTGGACGAAATGGAAGTTTTCAATTATAGGTTAGTTTATTTTCTGATCTTAACAATACATTGCAATCATGTCTTGCTGTTTCTATAACTGAATTTTCTAACATTGCAACGTATAAACTATAAACCCAGTCTAGCGATACCTACCGAAAACTTAGCACTTTCTCCGAAAATGAAGAAACGAACAACAATATAGAAATTGGTTTCAAACTCCCAAACACTCTTTGTTTTATATCACAGTGTAAATGATTACCAAGAATTATAACTGGCTGATTTCATATTATTATAATATAATAATGTTAAATTATCGTCGAGAGGCGTCGAGCAATTATTTGTATCATTAGGTGTTACCGCTTTCTCTGTAATAATGTATAATAACCACGTAATAACTTACCGACTGTAGTTTATATACCATTATTATTAATGTAAACATTATAGACGTCAAAATGCAATTTTAAATGATCTCAATGTTAGTCTTACTGAAGTTATTATACTGGTACAGATTCTTATAGATACATAAATCTGCGTTACTTAATTATCCTCTATTTACAATTAGTAATAAAGATTGAAATTCTGGTCAGATTTTAATGAAATTTCCAGAAGTTCGCTTGGATCCGGAAATGGACATTGACTACTTTAAAGGCAATCATCACATAAAGATGAAGAAATCAAATGTTCAAAATTTCATCTAAACATTGCGTCCACTGGCTACTATAGAATATTACAAACAATTTATTGAATTACTAAAAGTATATCTTCATTAAACAAATTGAAATAGCGCTGACATAACCTCGTATAGTGAAAATTTTATTGTAAATGATATATTGCGTCACCTCCATCCAGAGGCCGGGGCATTGCTGTGGGAACAGCTGTAGGAAGAGCATTGAGATGCAATTTTACAATCAACGCCGGGACAAGTAATTGTGGTGCAGGTGAAGGGACGTCCCGCCCACAGCTCTTAAGGTCGTACGTATGTACATACATATGTGTGATGTAGGCGGAGAATTGGTTAGGACATGTGTCGCATTTTTGTGTTTGCAAAACCGTGACAGATAAAATTGTGTTCAAATGGTATTTAATGTTTGGGAACCTTCAAGTGTTCTGCAGCTTTGAAGATAAGATGTGGTAAGCAGAGAGTATTATAATTAATGAAAGAAAAATTAGGCAGGATTGGAGGTGGTTAAATTCGTAAGCTTGAGATGTGCAAGTATGAAATTAAAATACAAAAATGTTGGAATGCATTCTTGTACTGCACTTGACTCTCAAAGTTTTGTTACTCAACTTTTTTCCATGAAACAAAACTAGACTTTAAATTTTCCTTCACATCATGGCCAGCCATCTATATATTTCTGAAATTTTTAATGTAAATATGTCCAGTTCTTGCTGTTGAAACGCAGTGGCAGTTGGTATAGCGTAAAATTTTCCACTAGAAGCTATTATCTCGTAAATCCTTTGATTAAATAGAACTACGCAGAGCACATATAATACAAGCTAGTCTCATAACGTTCTGTTATGCATGAAGTTTAGAATATTATGTATATTTTTATAAATAAACTACAATTCCGTGTTTAAATCCGTTCTCCAATTTTAACCTTCATTCAAATTTAGTTTTTCATTTGAAATGGTACCAAGTCCTTTGTTACTAATTCTCGGTAATTTTCTGGCAACATTTTTCTTTGCTCGTTAGTGCTTGCTTATTATCATCAGTTTATAGGCCTACGTTCGATGCGTCGTGACGTATTATGACGAGTATATGCCCTCGCCTCCGACCTTGTTCAGAACAACTTTCAACCCGGAAGAGACTGATCCATTTTTATCACAACACCGCACGGTGCGATTTTATACGGGTGCCCTTTTTGGTCCTTGTTTTGATGGCTTTTTTTTGTCTCGAAACTTAATGATTTTGGAAGGTCATGACTAATTACCTTGGTTGCTACATTTGTTATCTAATCCGTAATGTTCTAGTCGTTAGAAAATGGTGCATTTACGAGTAAAACAAGGTTTCATCGCTCAAGACTTAGTATTTATGAGCGTTTAGTGTTTACTCTTTCTGGTGTTAGTATTACGATTTAAGTGCGTTATTCACAAATTGCGTTTACTTTTCACTAATGACGCTGTTTACGTTTTGCTAATTCTGTTGCGTCATGCTCTTTCATTGCTGCCATTAGTAATTGGGATGTTTTGAACAATTCTACCGTTTACGATTAGTTACAATGGTTGTCATAAATGCCCTTCGCTCACTGATCTTCCTCAACTATAACGGTGTTTGTATTTGCTTAAATTATCTCGTCCAGTGGAAAAATATCAGAGATATATATACATACGTGAGTTGTTTTCGGTCGGACCTTGGATGGGTACTTACGAATTGAGTCGGCCGCGCTCGAGGTCACGTCGTGATAAACATGCGGGTGTGTGTGTGTAAGTGTTGAATTGATTGAATTATAGGTCAGTTTGGATAAGCGGGTAATGTCCTTGGCTATTGCTGGGAGATTTTTTTTTAAATTAGGTCCGTCTGGGCTTTGGTACGGTTTTCGGCACTCAGTGTGTCATGGCTGAATTAGATACCACTGGTATTAACCTATATTGGAATAGGTGTTTTATTTGTGAATTTTTTTCTGCTATATATTCTTCAGCTAGCTCTTCAAAGGCAGTGCAAAGCGATCAATTAATGTTATGCCTATATCAAATTGCGTTGATTTGAAGTTTCCACCTATTTTATTTGTGCATGTTCGAGAAATTTAGTAATTACTGGTGAATAAGAACATAAACAACAGTACGAGATAGAAAGTGGGGATTTTTTTTCAAAATTAATAGTATTGTCCTACTTTTTTAAGTTTCTCTTAACTTGAGTAGAGGAGGACTTGCTCAATTGTGGAACTCCACAATACAATTTAGACTACAATCCCTAAACTATAGGTATATAGCATGTTTTTTAGTAAATAAAAATATTTTTCTAGATATTTTTCACGCGGGATGTTTCCCCTAGTATGTTTTTACAATGAACAGGTACTGCGCACTCGATGGCGCTTAATTAAATCCTCTCTGAAGGTTACATGCAAAACACACCTTAAACGGAATAACAAACAAAAATAATGAGAATAAACAGTTCATTTCGTTCTTTAGTAGATTCACTTGAATCGGTTTCTCGGTCTGTCCGTAAACAGGTTATTAATTTATAATGTATGTTATTTCTTATACTTGTCTTAAATGATTCCCCTGAAATTTGTTTTGTGCGGGTTTTCGGTGGCGAAAAAGCAATCTAGCTCAATCCTGGAAAACGGGTGTTTTCTGGAAAAAGGGCGGTAAAAGGTACCTTACTGTAAATACTTTTATTAATTATTTCAGTAAATTTTAAATCGTCGGTTTACAAACCAGTTATTTTGTATCTAAGTATATTTATCGGTTCCAATTACCTTTTCTATTACAAAGAACTAACAACAAACTCTATAATTACTAGAAAATAGTGGGAATGAGGAGTTCCCAGGAGAGGCTTCCGGTCTTCTTTACTCCCATTTTCAAATTAGTATATGTTTGTGTCTTCTGCTATTACAAATGTTAAAAGGCGATGATCGCTTAACATCAGATTCCATTTGTAGGTACATATTTTTAAATCCAACGTCCATAAATACTATCGGCGATATATTCAACGTGGACAGATAGACAAATGGTGATTTTATGACGTAATAAATATAACCTACAGCAACCTTGGCGTATTTGAATAACGAGGTGCCGTATCTGTCTCGATAAGCCGTTAAATATTAACGTTTAATATAAAAACGTTATAAATAAATATGGCGCATAGTTTTATTGTGTCTACTATCAACTACTACTATTATGTATTACTACAATCTACGATTATTTATACAGAAAAGGCTCAAATCGACTAAAGTACTATTATCAGAATTCGTTCAGTAGTTTATTTTTTAAATTGTAGTAACTGAAAAAGGCATTCAAAATGTCGTCTTTTGCGTTTTTATTTGCATTGTTCTTGATTCTTCTAGAATCGATTAGAACCGTTGATTTAGTTGAAAAATGATAAATCTTGTACTCGGTGGTAAAGTAAATCATCGTGAGGAAATCAGGATAAGACCAAATTTTTGTAACTATCATTTTCTCGTTAATAGAATATTAGGTCCTTCTCCAGTAGAGGAACTTTTATGGTACTGTTGCGTTGTAATAACACGAACTTACCAAAAATATTGATGAATCCTTGCTTACATATTAAATTGTGTATAAAAATATTTTTTAAAGTATAAATTTCACTCACAATAATGCTAATAGTCTTGTAAAAATTGGAAGGCAGTTTTTCATTTGAACACATTTGGCAGGTTCCACTTTCCTCGCGAATCCTGTAACAAAGAAAAACATAATATTAATTCACTGAAATAACTTATATTTCTTAATATTTTAAGAATATCTTATATCCACTGTCCAGTGTATACCAGTGTATACCAGTGTCATCCAGATTCACTGCGTTTCGAGTGCATTTACATACGAGGTAGGGAAACTATCATTAACTAATTAAGATAATGTTTATATTTCATGTATTTTACTAAATTGCTGATTCAAGCTACATATGTATTATAATTTTCCCTTAATTTTATACTAATTATATGTAATTTAATTG
This sequence comes from Junonia grisea, assembly GCA_018235645.1. Classification (NCBI taxonomy): domain Eukaryota; kingdom Metazoa; phylum Arthropoda; class Insecta; order Lepidoptera; family Nymphalidae; genus Junonia; species Junonia grisea. The sequence goes on along the minus strand of DVXP01000016.1, from coordinate 9,991 downwards.
TGCTGGCGGTGTTGTGTTACAAATTATCTTATTTTGAAAATTAATAACATTATTGCAAACACGGAAAGAAAATACAAAAAAAAAAATACAAACGAAGCTTAAAATTAAAATCACTATACAGGTATGCAAAGGGCGGAAAGAAATTAACTTATATTTTCAAAGTATTATTGTTATGTTTAAATTTTCTTTGCAATTTACTATTTTTAAAATAAAGTATAGCATCACGAAAGTGAATAGTTATTAAGAAATTAGTCATTCAGGCCTTCTAATATACAAACATAAAGTCTTCACTAAATGTACCTAACTAAAAATTGGAACATTTACTACTTTTTACTACATTTTGTGTTCTTATTATCAACAGGTGGTAACCCGCCACGCGACTGGTATACGCGGCGTGCTCCACGGAACCCTGGAGGCCTTCGACAAGCAGTGGAATCTGGCGCTGAAGGATGTGCTCGAGATATGGAAGAGGAAGGCGCCTAACAAGAGGAAGATACCACCGGCTATGGGTAAGAAAATACCTACTAGCTAATATTTCCTAGTATGCCACCGAAATGGACTTGGTTTAAAATACTTGGCCATAGTTTTTTCTGTAGTCGTTTTATTTCTGCTTACTTTTTCGGTGGTAATGTTGTTTTGTAAACTTGGAGGATTTAGTTATAGTAGATACTTTTAAATTCTAACATGTTAAATAGTTATGTTACTGATATACTTAACTATAACCTCTGAAAAACAGGGTTGGGGTACTATTAGTTACCCTCAACATTGAGGGTTAAGTTTAGAAATTTCCTATTTTCTTAATAATTTTTCTCTTTATATCATCATAGGAACACCAGTACCCAAAGGTTCAGCGGCTGCCATATCACCAGTGCCCGTGGTGACTGAGACGCCACTGGGGGGCGGCATATGGGAGTGCACGAGGCACTTGCCACAGTTATTTGTGAGGGGCGAGCACGTTGTAATAATTAATCTTGTGGAACGATAGCATAGATTATAAGAGTTGATTATATTTATAATCTTAAACGATATCACAGTTCCTACTCTTCATTAAACATAGGAATAGTAGTGGCCAAAGAATCAGCAACGGCCATATTACCAGCACTGAGACGCCACTGGTAAGCGGTATATGGATGGCATGAGATTATTTGTGAGGGGTTAGAATGTTGTATTAGTTAATATCGTAGAACGATAACATTGTTATTATTTTTAGCAAATGCCACTGTTATATTTTAGTTAAAACATTTGCTTTAGAAGGTTTCTGAAAATATTGTTTGGAGTATTGTTGTACTATGTTCAGACTTCCTAGGATAAATTAAATATAAATTATTTATATTAAATCTTATTTAACTTTTGTTTTAAGGGTTAAATTATACCATATAACATACCGGAAGCCGAGAGAGCCGAGATGGCCTAGTGGTGCGAACGCGTGGATCTTAACCAAAGGTCACGGGTTCAAACCTTGGCTGGCACCGCTGGATTTTCAAGTGCTAAATTTGTGTTTAAATTTATCTCGAGCCGGGCGGTAAATGTGCCGGAAAAAATTTTGACACATGTATATCCACCAATCCGCAATGGAGCGTAGTAGTTTAAGCTCCATACGTTCTCCCTAATAGGAGAAGATGTCTATACCCAGCAGTGGGATATGTACAGGCTGTGTTACGTTTTATATAACATACTGTATATTTATAAATTCACGTACGTTGTAGTAGACGATAACATATTTGCGATCGCATTCGCGTTTGCATTTGTCTTTGACGTAATAATACACAAATGACATTGCTAAGTATGAGTTGTACTAGAGTTCGTTGCACTTAATATATTTATGTATTGGGTAAGTGAATTGTTGTTTATTGACGCAACTAAAACAGTTAATTGAATATAATTTCTTATAGATATTAAGTATGTTTCACGTACATTGTTTCCTTAAAGGTGTGTTTTAAAATACATAATTATAGTTGGGCTAGAGGTAATGACATCTAAAATATATTTTTAATATGTTAAATGAGATGTTAACTAGTGCATTTTGCAGCAGCATGATGCTTGATTGCATTTTTTTTATGGGATTGGGGGGCAAACGAGCTGACAGATCACTTGGTGGAAAGTGAATGCTGCTGCCCATGAACATTTGCAACACCAGAGGAGCCACGAAATGCGTTGCCGGCCATATAGGGGGAATGGATCGGGAATTAATGGGGAAGGGGTGGGGAATTGGGCCTCCGGTAACCTCACACACGCGGCGAAACGCGTCATGCAAGCGTCATTTTACGCCGGTTTTCTGTAAGCCTGTGTCATTTTTTAAAAGAATCTACATAATGTCTGCATAGTGTAACTGTATGTTATATACTTATATGCGTTACACTTAAAATCTTGGGTTTTTCCTTTTTAATGGAAAATTTGACTGGCCTACTAGCAGATTCATCTCTATGATATAAGGTGTCCTCGAGTTAACGTATATATTTAGTTAATTTATTGCGTTTTGATGGTAATTAGGTAATGTGTGTAAATTATAATTATAATTGGTTATACCTATACGCTTATGACCTTAGTTAATGATGATGCAAAATCAGCTTGAATTTTATAAGACTGTTTTTTATTATATAATATACTTTTTATAGTCATAGTTTTAGTACAATTTTAGTACAACAAGTACAAGTAGAGTTAGTCAAGTCTAATATTGGATTTTAAAAATTATAAAAAATAATAAAAATTGTTAACCCTTATAGCCCATTCCCACTTGTCGTAAAGTCGGATTCGGATTTTATTCGGATGTCGGCTTTCTATACACCTCTACGACTTTAAATCGGACGACAAGTGGGAATGGGCTCTTAAGTGATTGTGGGATTGTATATAAAAGTTTTCCAAGAATTTGTTCAACATTTATGAGCTCTATAACTATACTATCTAAGGGACACAAAAACTGTAATTTCTACGCTTCAATGAATTAAAAATTAGTTTTCGATTTATGATTACCTATTCCATTTTGCGATTGTCTGTCTTTTTTATGAAGTGCGCAAAAACGCCATTTATGTCGATTTTAAGACTTAAATAAAAGTTGGTAACGGTAAATATTTTTATTTTATTTTGTATTCATGGTGCCATGGTGTACGACGAATTGTGTTATAGAGTATAGTTTATAAATGTTTCTTGTGTTTGAATATATTTTTTTTTTGTTATGGCATCACTATTTCAACAGTGGCAATAATCATTAGAAAGTCACTGGTTGACTTAAGTTTATACTTTTGTATATCATATGTTTAAATTAGGTTTCAATGTACTTTATTACGTACGGCCTGTAACTGTTTATAACCAATTAACTATATGATTTAAAATAATTACGTATTAGACTTAAAAAAAACTTAGGAACATTTTTATAGAATGTTTGAAAACGGTTTTTTACATTGTAAGAAGTCCTGTTTTAATAGGATAAGACATAAAAGTAAGGAACCGATAAATTTTGTTGGAATTTATTATAGTAATATATTATGGGATGGAATTCACTGCTTCGCCCTTCTTAGATAGGTATGCCGTTTTATACACAGGATTAACTTTGTGTTCATTATATTAAATTTTCTAAGAAAAACTAGGTATTAACGTTTAATTTAATGTATGTAATGTAGTCAATACAAATATTGTTTGTTAAACAATATACATTTAGTATAATCGCTTATAAAGAATATATTTTAATATTTTTTGACATTATTTTTCATTTTTTATCTGTAGCAACTCATGTTAACGCCAACTGTAAAAAAACCCGCATATAAAAGTTTACATTAAAATAATGTCTTAATAAAGCTAAAGTATCGTAAAAGCGAATTTTAATCATCTATAGATCGTTAATCCAGTTTTCTTGTTGTTGTTAATAACGCGTTGTTTCATGATGACTAATGATTGTTGTCAATTTTCAGGAAGTGCTTTGGGTTTAATTAATCGTACTTTTAACCAACGATGCTATAAGAGAGGTATTATGTGTTTAACGAGTTAGTGTATGTCTGTCTGTAGCTTTGTAACTCCTATATCATTGAAACGATTTTGTTGTCAATTTATTTGATAAGTAAAATAATTTTTAGCTATGATTTTATATTTTATAAGTAGCTTCTTATTTTCTATAAATATATCAATTCATCTCAACAAAATGAAACCCTGTGGAAATATGATCCTAATCTATAAAAAAAGATATTGAAATAACCTTACTTATATTACTAAGAATTTTATATTTATGAATAAGTATAAAAAGTTATTAACTGATTTATCTAATATCTAGACTAAATGCTAAATATTTATATTTGTCTGTCTGTAATAAGATTCCTAACACGGACTGAAAGACATGTCAATATTTATTAATTTGTACTAATATGATCTGATATTTTTATACTTATTTGTTACCTAGTGTAAGTATAATTTAGTCATGTTTTATAAAGCTCTGTCTAATTTTAAGATGTTACTGTTTAATAAAGTATTATATATAAAATCATATTTGAGTTATTACTCCCATCTTTAATTAAACAAAAATTGATGACGTCATAAGAAACAAAAAGTAAACTTTCATTCATGTAATACATATAACCTGAAAATTGTGTAAACAATAAAACGTAATAGAATTGACGAAGGTTCAATAATTTAAGAAATATTCGTCGTTCAGGTACGAATTATTTCATAAATAGCGATGTTCAGTGACATATTGGTTTTTACCCCCAAAACGTGGGTGATTGGACCGCCGCCAGGGGGCGTCGCACTCCGCCTGTTGTCTCTACAAATCGAATATATAAAAATAGACCCATCCATAGAAAAATCTAAGTAAAGTTTATAAATGATGATACGATAAAAATATCGTTCTAATGTGTATAGTGTATCAACAAGTTCCTAGTGTAAATATTTGAACGCATCTGTTTTATATAAGGCATAGTTTACACCCGACATAGCTGTACTACGTGTATTAAGTACCACACTGGCCGAAAAGGTTTATCCGTTTTTTTTTTTTAATTTTTTTGAATTTGGAATTGCGATGGCGTGGAAACATGCGGTAACTCGCAGTCGGCAGCGGGCGAGGTCGACGCACGGTCGCCGGCGGTCATCCGCGGGAGCCGGGAGCGACGGCCGCGGGCGGGAACGCGCATGAAAATGGGAAAACAATTGTTTCGAACAATGCGTAGGCGCACTTCCTTGTTGTAGCTGAAGGGTTTAATAGACCCCTTTACGACGTCGCGGAAAATACGTTCGTAAATGCCGTAAAATTCGATATTATTAAAGATTTAGGTATAAATCAACTTATAAAACTGAAAGTTCATTTAGTTTTGTTATATAACTGAAGTAATATAAACAAATATTATTAAATAATAATGTATGTTGGTCTACTTTTTATAATAAAAAATAGCAATGAATTTTTCATTTCATAAAAACGAAATCAGTTTTTAATTTAGAATTATAGAATAATTCTGATCAAATCGAAAAAATCAAGAGCTCTTCTGGAAAGAGCTGACTTAATCAGACACATTTTCATTTCAATGATTGACAAATGACAGCACCAGAAGCGTACAAGTTCACGCGCACAATTTTCCACACTTCTAAATAAAACCCACCACACACGCTAAAACAAACGTCCCTTGGAGCAAAGACACCTGCTTGTCTTAAAAAAAAAACAAATCGAGATTTATTTTTTCCAAAATTTAAATTTGGAACTGAAGCATCATTGAAAGGTTTCAATCGGTTCCATGGAGATAGTCAGACTTGTATGAAAAGAAAACATTCCGAGGTTTGTTTTTCTTTAGGATTTGTATTTGAAACTGAAGCAGCGTTCAATCCGTTCCGTACAGATAGTCGGGCTTGCCCTTGGAAAAAAGATTTGTTTTTTTTTTTTAGAATTTGAATTTCGAACTGAAGCATCATTGGTAGGTTTCAATCGGTTCCGTGGAGTTAGTCAGGCCTGTTCAAAAAAAAATCCGAGGTTTTTTTTCTTCAGGAATGGACTTTGTAACTGAAGCGTCGTTTAAAGGTTTAAATCCGTTCCATAAAGCCTTGTATTAAAAAATCGACGTGCTTTTTTTCAGGATTTGAATTTGGAACCGTAGCATCGTTTAAGGTTTCAATCGGTCTGGAACGAGGAACCGGGGGTATGCAAACTTTCACCCGCGGTTCCGTGGAGTTAGTCAGGGTGGTATTAATAGCGGGGTTACGCAACTCGGACGATGCACTGCGGGCTCGGTTCTACGACGTTAAACTTTGGTTAGTTTAACTGGGGATTGTGTGGGACTTTTTCGTGGTGGCTTTTGAAGATGGACTCTAGAATGAGCTGGTTTGGGTGATAGATAGTGTTTTATATAGTTTGCTTTAAATATTAATAGACAACAGTTATTACAGAATAATTTTACAAAAACTTTTTATTATCTATTTTCTTAGTATTACTAGGTACTTAACTTATAGAAGTATACGTTTGTATAGGTTACTTGATATAATATGACACTAGTTTGAAAATACTTTTCAATTTAAAAACAAGGTCCGCTTTAAAAAATATGATCATGGCGCCGTGTTAAAAACACATATAATAAAAATAAAATATAAACGCGCTCGTATAAGGCTAACGAGTCGACAAGGAGACACTTCCGTAATGTACATAATAATAAATGTACAATAATGTTATTTAAATTATGTATATACTCGCCGACCAATGTCACCCACTATTCTTTTACGGCGATGGGACCTTGATCGGTTGAACTCCGCAGACAAGTTATGTTCAGCCTCGGGTTAAGTGAAAATAAATTTTCCAATAAGTATCACCTCAACAAAATATAGCTACATCTTGTAACTAGTAACTTCTAGACCTTTTGCGAACAAGTAGAGACAGGTGCATTCTAGAAAAAATAATAATAAAAAACTAGATTAAATAACCCTTGTACAGAGGTTTTCAAAAATTCAACTTTATATAAAAATGAGAATTGTTGATAGCATTACTAAAACAAATCTAAATACGCCCTGAATTAAATCAACAAACCTATTACACCCACAAATACAACAAATCATAATAAAAAAAAAAACTTTTTTTTCAAAACTCAATAGATTAACAACTTAGTTTAAAACACGAATCAACCGCCAGTCCGCCGCGCGGTGTTGCCAGCTTCCACGCTTTACTCTTTTTGTATTCGTTCTTGCATCTAAGTTGGGATCGCTTGACCCATTTACTGCAAATAGCCGCGGCTGGGACTCGAACGCGCGACTGCCGGACACGTGCCGTCATTCCTTTGATATTACTATTAACTAAGTAGGAAACTAGACGGTTTTATAATTGGTGTCTATAGTAGTTTTGACTGGGCGTGGTTGGAATAAAAAGTATAGCAAGTGGGGGAAATTTTGACAAAAACGTCATTAGTTTTTGAATGAATTTTCAGACCAGTAAATCTCTATAGACTCTTTAATATGAATTTAAAAAAAACACCTGTACTGGTATACCATTGATGTCTCGTCACCCAATAAAAAATATTTTACAATTTTTTTACAAAACGTAATAATTATTACGTATTACTTTATTAGGCAATTATTGTTTCTTTGCCGAAATAAGTAATTCCTTTATGTTAAAATTAATAAAATACGCCAACCGGATTCGAACCTAGAACCCACTTCGTTTTCGCGAAGGTCGCGACTGAGTCACTCGTTATGAAACTGCGTAGGCGCAGAAGTTGAAGCGGCACCTGATATGGAATCTTCGTAGTGAAATAAGTTTCACGGCCTCTTTTTACCTTTATTATATATATTTTAAACTTATCAATTAATATAAAACTTATTTTGTTTATATTGAAGAGAATTACTATGATACGTTCTATCACGATACCATTAGATCGTGGCTTGAAATTTGACAGAAACATTTTTTATATTATATAAAGATCCACTGAAAACGGTTCAGTAAATCCACCCCTTAAGTGTAAAAAATGGTAAATACGTTTGTATAAAAATTTGTAGCACATTTCATCAGAAATATTTTTTTACCTTTTGAAAGAAAATAGATCATCTCTAAGCTTACAAAGGAAAGATCAAAGAAGTTTCTAACTCACTCTACGAATCAACAATACACAATTGAAATCTACACTAATAGTTACTTGACAATTTATTAATAACAAATAACGAATCAAATTAATAAATTATAGAGCCATACAATCTTAGTGAAATTGCATTATAATAAACAAATAAATAAAACATGAGTTTGGTTATAAGAGGCATTATGAGCGATAGTTATGCAAGCAATTATGCGCAGTGCCCGTCTGAATTATATCAGCTTTAATTGCTTCTGTTGACAATCGCGGCCATTTTCTTACGTATTTCGCTTTTAAGACGGGTCTACACTAACTTATGCTTGTGATATAAAACGTTAGTTTTTTAAAAGAACGTGTTCGGCAACGATTAGATAAATATTAGTAGATGAGGGAGAAATAAACTTGGGGAGGCCTATATCCAGCCGTGGACTGCGATAGGCTAACGACGACGACGACGAGGGAGAAATAACAAAGTTGCGGTTTTAAGAACATTTCATTACATGAATCAGAAGGTATTTGAACTTTTTAAGTAAAAGAAAGAAAAAGGATTAATTATTACGTTAAAATTTAGGTAATTTTGTAAGAATATGAATTGTTTTATCTTTTAAAGCATAAAAATATAATTTATCATGCGTGTCGGTGATAAATTTATAACATTTTTTTTTAAATATCGATTTAAATCTTTAATTCATTAAAAGGTTTAGAATAATAAATTTATGATTTGCATTAAATTATTTTATAAAAGATGTGATATAAATTATGAGCCATTTTATTTATTACGTGAAAAAAAGATAAAAACAATAAAGCTGTTGATGACCAATCTTCGGACATTCATTATCCATTGTAGAAAAAAAAACAAAATCACCGAAATGTCAAAGTGACACCTGACAGTGACAGATTATTCCCGCCCACTTGGCCTTTAATAAACACAGATATAGAGCAGCTTGTGACATTATATTTGACATTTCAAAGCCAAATTCTTTGAAATGGTAACCATAACTTTGAACTTGATTTTCTTGTACTACATTTACGAGTTGTATAATAATTAAAATAGACATGTAGCATATGTGTTGGCATTTATGTACTATCATTACGTAAAACTCAGTCTTCCATTGCGTCTGTGTGTTGTCGATAAATTCCTAAATAACTGCACGGATTTCCATGTGCTTTTATGTTTACATAACCCTTCTTTAACTCGCACAAAGCCGGAACGGACCGAAAGTGTGTACCTACTTTATTTAAAAATCCTTTTTAAAATTTGTAAAAATTATATACTAAAAAAGTTCAAATTCTGAAATTTTCATAATGAAACAATGATCTAGAATAGCGATTGCAATCAATGTGCATAGCGCTCAAGTTTCGGTGCGCGTGCGCATCGTGACGACGAACCCGGCTTTCACTCCGACTTCCTACTCTGATTGATATACCACACGACATCGTGCTTATTTGTTTTTATTTTATAACAAAAAAAAACAAAACACTGTCCACTTACAACTGAAACACGCAATTTTGAACTTCATTACCATCTAATAAACGTCATTACTGAGTGAATAGTGTCAATTTACGACGTTTCAACGCAAACGCATTTAATTAGTGCGTTAATTAGCTGTTTCTAGTTTATAATGAAAATAAGAATGAACGTTAATTTCATAATTTCGTTATTTACAACCGGCGCATGTTTCGTCATTATCATATAGTACAATTTATGCAACTTATACTAATTAAATTATTACGCTCTTGAAGAACCTGTTGACAATGGGTCAAACTTTATCTACCATACATAGTATGTATTATATGTGTGTAAGTCTAAAGGTACGAAGAGATTACGACACTATACACTCAGTGTATACATCGAGTGTCGCATCCATACATTCCGTGCAAATGCAAACAGTGTAGATGTCGCAGTCATCTGGTTAAATCAGCTACTTAATTGAATCACTAGCGCGTTCATTGAATGACGACATTTAATTGAG
>DVXP01000015.1:0-40686 GCA_018235645.1 Junonia grisea | reverse complement strand
GTTAACGACACATTTACCTCGCGTGATTAACGACTTATGACATCTTTGTTTTATTTTTTTTTTGTCGTCACCCTTTTTTTGGTCGCCACTGTACAGAATTTACAACTTTCTAGGCATAATTATCGGTATTATGTATATTTTTGCGTATTTATTCACTCTTTACTTGTATTTCTAGTTCATGCTTATTCGCATATTTTTATGTTGCATATAATCCGGTCTAGCTATTACTCTTTTTGTACGCATATTTCGTCAGTAAACATGCAATTATTTGTGTGTTAATATGTTAAACATATGTCTACTAAACTATCTTGGTATGTTGGTCCATGTTATGTGTGTTATTTAATAAATTATTTTATTTTAGTATGTCATGTGTGTTGGTCTACTCACTCTTTACACGGCTGGTTGTTCCTGCCGGCCACGGCGACCTTGCCGAGGTTGACGCTGCGTTCGGACCTGAACTCAACTTGCTCTATACAACCCACGAGGCCGGGGTAGTTGTACTCTGTGTTCAGGTAGTCTGGAATACCACCTGCGACAAAAGACATATTTATTGAAGACTAGTAGACTTAAATGTAGGAACACCCGCGCCAACTTTAGCTAAGAATAACCTTTCTAAAGTAAAAGAATTTTTCAAACAAAAAAGCAATCAAATTTTTCCTCCTTATAATATTAGTATAGAAGTATAGATTATTCGCATTTTCTGAATGAGCAAAACAAAAACAAACTTGATTTAATATTTTTGTGTGTTTTCAATTAGAGCTAATTGATAAAGCACAATAAAGTTATGGGAAACAAGTTCTCTTTTTAGATTTCGACTCTTTAGTCAACAGCTACATTAGAGACATGGTTCCTAATTCTCCTTGAGACTTCTCCTTGAGAGTATAGTAGTATTCATAAAAAAAAGAACCCCATCCCCTCTATATTTACATAATTATCTTAAAGTGTTATTCATTATATACAAATTCATACCAATATAAATATTGGAGTCGGCGTTCATAACGTTAGAGATGCCGCTTGTGGTCGCAGTCTTCGTCTTCGATCCGACCGTCAGCTCGACTCGGTTGTCACTGTATATTCTCACGATCACCTATAAAAATTATCGATTAATAAATTTCTACCATAACACTTGCTGTAGAAATTTAGTATATTATACAAGTAAACAAGTGATATATTTTTGTACGGCCTAATAAACTTACTGCATGTCGTTCGCCGTCGTTAACTAGAACGTCATCAACGGAAATTATGTTTCTACCGCTGCCTAAGTCCCATTCCATAACCACTACACCTCTCTCCACTGGAACAAATTCAAGCGTTTGATTTATACAAGTCCTCAAATATAGAAATAGGATTAAATTTATAACGTATAATCATCTTAGTTACCTCTAATCAAAATGTAGTCTCCGCCATATGAAAGTTGGGCCTCCTTCTGGTACAGTAGGACACCATCGTTGTAGGTGTGGAAGGCTAACGCAATCAGTTCGGGTTCGATTTCCAGCTGATCATAGCGCAGGTAGCTGGCCGGCAGCTCCAGGTAACCGTTGCCGTTGAAACCGACGCTTTGAAGCAATTCCAGAGCTGAAATATCCACGAAAAATTTTAATGCGAATATTTCATACAAGTAATTTCATACTTTACAAAAAATTTTCACTTTTATGTGATAGCTTAGTGAGTTTTAGCTATACCAAAGAAATATTCTAGAGCTATTTTAATAAGTTTAAGCTTTGATTAAGTTTGTGATTGGTTAATTCGTTTTTAAGGTAAAACATACATCTGGTGCTTGTCTGAGATTATTGTGGTTTGGAAAAATGGAATTTTTATCGACTTGTCCTATCAAATACAAGATAGGAAACCCTGTCTATTTCCATTTAAAAGGTTTGACTTCCTGAACATTTAAATCGGCCTCATCAGATGTAGTAGTTTATCCTCTTTCTGCGGTCAGTCCTGCAAGTGCCGCCGTTCCTGCACGGCAAACCGAACCACGGGTCGCACGTCACACCAGGATATTTGCTACTTACTCATTTGGCAGTTCGATCCGGCGAAACCGAAGGGGCAGTCGCATGTGTAGTTCATCCTCTGGCTGCGGTCAGTCCTGCAAGTGCCGCCGTTCCTGCAGGGTGACACTGAGCAAGGGTCTCCCAAGGGCCGGCGGGTCGACACGCGCGTCTCGCAGTAGAGGCCGCTGAAGCCCGGCGGGCACGAGCACGCCGTGTTGTCGGGGGACGAGCAGTAGCCACCGTTGCGGCATTGGGAGCAGATGCTTTCCGTCTGGAAAAAGTATTTTTTTTTTATAATCTGGTCTTAAAACACTTTCGGGTCGATTTTTAAATTTTGTGAGTTTTATATCCAAATATATAAAAACTGGCATAACGGTAAGTGTAGTGACGTTTGATACTATACAAATATAAAGAGTCAGAGTTACTTTGGATTTCGTAAATCTGTTAGAAATAAAAGGTATATCAATTTTTACAGTTGTTGCTACTTATTATTTTTAATCATCGATTCATGGTTAATTATAAGTATGCTGTTTTTAACCTACCTCTGGTATGTCTCCGCGGTCGTAGTTAACGCACTCCTGGACATTGGCCGCTTGGATTGAGGCGTTGGTAAGATCTAACATATCACCGTGAAGTGTGACCTGAAACGTAATTATTTTTTGTTAACGAATTCGAGGTAAACATTAAAAGTACCATCTTATATTTTATTATTTTTATTTTTTACTGACAGTTACTTGATCACAGCTATTGACTGAAATCCCGCTATCCAACTTATCCCAGCTTAAAATAAACATCTAAATAGGTCATGTTTATTTTAGTCTGGGTTTTTATATTTATTTTTATAGCTTGTATTTATTTTTTAAAACTTACGTCCTTAATACATCCACTGAATCCACCAGTCACGCCCGTGTTATTGTTAAGCACGATTGAATCATCGTCGACTCCTCCAACGAACATCGAGGTTTCGAAATTGAGGTCCTGGAAGCAGAATGGCACATAATTGTACATCCATAATTTTAAACAGTTATTCTTCTTTGAGAATATTTATTATAATTTTATATCCTACCTTGGCTGAAGCCAATTTAGCTTCGTAGCTGTTAGTCATATCTATCTTCAAGGAGACAACGAGTCCAACGCGAGCGATGTGCACATCGGTCCATTCATTGGGTACCAGGGTCTTGTTGCTGATTAGGACGATTGGTACGTTTCCTTGAAATAATAAGAAAATAATAAATATAAATTTAAGTCAGAATCATCTTTTTTCTAGCATTTTCGCGGACTTTTTCTTTTAAACAGGGTATGCTTTTTTACAGCCGAGGTTTTGACAGGTTACACCCCGTTCCTACTTGTCGTGTGTTGGGCACGGATTTTAATCGCATTCCAGTGGCAGAACATTTTGCTATTCATACTTGTCAGAACACAAACCCACCACGCTGCTCCACTGAAGGTTGGTTGAATAATAGTAATCATGATAGTATGTATCAAGTACATTGAAATAATTCAAGCTCATACCAATTTGCGGATAGCACTATTGCAATATAGGTATATTGTATATATTAATTGCTCACCATCTCCAAGGTCGTAGCGGAACTCGAGCCTGCCGTCGTGCACGGCGAGGGAGGTGAACCCTCCGTAGCCGCGGGCCGACTGCGCGCAGTACATGATGATGCCGTCAGTTACCGGCGCTTTGGGTCGGATCTTCATCGACATGCGGAGGAATCGAGACGTCTTTGGCGGCTTGATGGCCAAGTACGCGCTGCCAGCGAAGGCCGGGTACGCGATGTTCTGCTTGACTTCGCAGCTGGAAATTTATGTTCATTAGCACAAATTCAATGAGGCTTAAATTAATTCTTACTTAAACTATTTGCTTGCGATTTCGTTCGTTTTAAACAATTTTAAAGTAGGTATTTTTTTTCTAAAATCCTTTAAATTTTTTTTGACGCAATTTTAACTTTGAAAAAAGGAAACCTAATCCCGTTTTGAAAGTAGAACTACTCCTTGGAACATCAGCTATCTGTCAGTGAAACTCCCGTCAAAAATCATTCCAGCCGTCCCGGAGAATACCCGGAACAGACAGAAGGACAGACAAACACAAAATTCTTAAAAAAAATGTTTTGGTATCTGTATCGTTTAAATGCAAATAAAATCCAAACAAATATTTGCATTTAGTTAACAGTTGTTATTTAGATATTACAAACAAACAAACAAACTTTGTATATTTTACTAGATTCATAGTAGTTCTCTTTCTATATTTTAGGTAGGTATAAGGTTATTTTTTTAAAACAGATAAGGTAATCGTCTCACTTTCGTCCAGTGTGCGTGACGGGGCAGGCGCACTTGTACCCGTCGACGGTGTTGGTGCACTTGCCGAGGCCGCAGAGGCCGGGCCGGCACGCCTCGCCGGGCCGGTCGCAGGTCAGCCCGGCGTACCCGGCGGGGCACAGGCACGTGTAGCCGCGCTCGTTGCGGGCCTCCTGGGGGACAAGAGATGTTGGTAAGAAATATGCAAATTTTGTCTTTAAATGTTTATATGTACATCGATGAGATCAAAGTTGTCTGGTTAATTAGCAACTTTACTAGAGAGTAAGAGAGAGAGAGAGAGTAAGCAGGTAATAGAAAAATTTACATAAATATATACATAGGCTGCATTATGAATTAATAATAAATTTATTCATATTTACTTTGTAAACGGGTCTTATCGCGATAATCTTTACGTATTACAATACCTTTATCACCCTACGTTTCAGCGAAGTTGCATATTTATATAAAATATGAATAAATTACATCGCGAAAGTTTAAAATATATAACAATAAATTTCATTTAAAGTAGCCTTTTACCAAATTTATATTTGTTACTTGTCTATAACAATGTTTTACATGTAAAGTTACACAGTTTTTATCTTTAAAACTATTTATTAGAAATACGTCACCTTGAACACAAGTGACTGTCCAGAACTCAGAATCAATTCCACCCATTATCTACATCTTTTAAATTCGTATATTATAATTATTACACACATAACACTAACCTGACAAACACCGCCATTGAGACAGAGATTGGGAGTGCAAGAGTCGCAGTCCATCACGTTGTACATATCGATGGCATCAGCCATTATATTCTTCTCTTCCTTGCCGAGGATAAGCATGCTTACACAGCCGACGAAACTGTAGACAATTAAAATGAGTAAGATAAAAAGCAGTAGATAAATATCTACTTAACAAATTACAAAATACAATTTTATTTAAAACAAGCTTTGTCCCTTTTGCCTCTTATGTCCCCCCCTTAGAGACAAAATTTCAAAGAATCCTTGCATATCGGATGCCTACGTCACATAGAGACTAAGTTCCATCACATATCAACACATCCACTAAGTTTCAGATTTTTACGATGAGTGGCTTAGGCTGTGCGTTGATCCATTAATCAGTCAGTCAGTCAGTCATTCAATCCTTGAATGTTACCTGTTTTAATTTTAGTTAGTTCATGTAACTTTATTTTTATATTTAATATCAATATCATTCAAGAATCTTCATCTTCATAGCATTTTTCCTGGACTTAGCCAGGGTATTATATCATTCAAGAGTATGAACTGGAAATACATACCCAGGAGCGCGTTCTAGTTCGGGCGGACGTTGGTTGGGAGCTCCACCGACGTAGAGATTAGCGTACAAGTCCAGAACCTCGTACTGATTGGAGGATTCCGCTACGAACGGACCAGTGTTGTCGACGTCCATTGTCACTAGAATTATTAAATTAATATATTAGACTGTATAAGACTAAATATATATGAATATTAAAAAAAAACATGTATATTTTCCTTTCTTTCATTAAAAAATAATTACGTTTTAAATGTTTGCGTGATATTTATATCTTTAATTATTTAATTTTTATCTTTTTACGTTTGATATTTACCTTTAGAACCAACTCTGCTCAGGCGTATGGTGTGCCACGCGTTGAGTTGCAGTGGGCGGTCACCCATTACGATAAGAGGTGCAGACGTGTCGAATTTAAGCGTAAATTCAGGAACTCCATCTATCAGCTGGAGGATCAAGTTATCTCCAGTGCCGTTTTGGTTTTGGCTGTTGTATAGGATGATTCCGTTTGGATCTGTAACCAACGTTTTATTTTATATACATTGTTTTATCAGAGAGTAAAGAATACTGGAAAATATTATTATGAAAGGATTTCATTAACTTAGTCTATCAAAATTAAATATACAACAAAATAATTAAGAAATAGGTAACACTTTAATGCCCAGATTAACGCTTATTAATGTCCAGATATAGTATAGTAACTTGGGTCCATGATCTAGGATCTATTTTATTAAATTAATAAAAGAGAAACATACCGGAAGGTTTGAACGAGATCTCGATGTCGAATTGCATGTAGGCGTCTTTCAGAGTTGGTAAAGCGAGCCAGCTGTCGCCGCTGAACTTGGGCACTACTCCCAGTACGCGCAGAGTGGCGCGAGTTTCAACTCTAGCGCGGTTGTTGGATACTCTGCACACGTAGGTGCCAGCGTCTGCTTCTGATACGCTCTCCAGACGAAGAATGCGCTGAGTAACAATGAAATTGTAGTTAAAAACATGACAATTATCATGAAGCCTGTTCAAGTTGATACATAATAATTATTTGTTGACATTTCTCAAAATTATAAAATACTAGCTTTTGCCCACCCGTGTAGATGATTTTTATCGCTTTTCTCTCGGGAACATGTTATTTTTCCGGGATAAAAGTATTATTTAATCTAGGCTTCAACATTTTGCAGATTTTGCAAATATAACTGTCAAATTTCTGTGCAGTGTTTATAGCGGGATACGGAACAAACTCACTGTTCCATTAACATAACATAAGTAAGGATTAATGACATTTTGTGTCATGGTTGATGGATTATAATACCTCGTTCTGTCTAACTCCAGAAGGCAGCTGAGAGTACTCTCGTCTCCATTCAATGGAGACAGGTTCCTCCAAGTTGTGGTTGCATGGCATCTCTACTAAGTTACCCAAACGAGCGGTGTACGTCGTATCCCTGCCGTTCACTGGATAAGAAGGTTCAGGTTGTCCTGCAAAGTAGTAAAAAGTAAAGTAACAGCCTGTATATATCCCACTGCTGGACATATAGGCATCTTCTCCTATTAGGGAGAAGGATACGGAGCCTAATCAACTGCGCTATTCCTCTTCGGGTTGCTGGATAGTAAAAGCGAATATAAATTATAACTCATCCGAATTGCTTAGAGTAAAGCTTATTTGAGATTGTTAGAAATACTGGTTAAAGTAAAAACAACTATAATGTAAAATACCTGGAATAACTTCAAGCGTGAAATTGTCGTAGGAGACACGTCCATAGCGATCTTGACCGATACATCTGTAAACATCAGCATCAGCCTCCTGCACGCCAGGTATTAGAAGAACGGCTCCATCCCCGTACGGCTGGTGAGAGGATTTTTATGTAGTAAATATAGCAGCTGTTAGACTTTTATGTGAACGATAACCTGGTTTTCCCATTTTGTGGTAAAAAAGCAATTGTATATGTGACTTATTATTGCCATTAGACGGATACTTTAATTTAATTATGTGCCAGAAATATGACTATTTCCTTTGTAACTTTTGTATTTTTTCAGGAACGACCTGGTATATCATGTCCATGGCAGTCAATATGTTTGAACTGAACTGGCACAGCATTATTTATTTACAATAAATATTATAAATATTAGTTGTTTTAAACTTACTCGAGACTCGACGTATTGTTTCGTCCCGTATCTCTCCCAGGTAACCCTAACATCTCTGTTTCTCATTCTACATGTCACTTCGACCTTGTCTCCAACTCTGTACGGCCTTCGAGGTTGATCAATAGCAACAAGTTCTAGTGATTCATCACGAGGTCCTGTAATATTTTATTTGAAATTAGTCTCTGAATTTTAACTTTATTGTTATGACAATAACAACTATCTATATTATTATACCAGAAATACCTTCACTCCAATGTTGATGCATCAATTAAATTTAAACTAGAAAAATGAACATGCAAAAGCCGAGGTAGTTAGTTGAAAAAGACTGTAAGTAACACATAAGGAATAGTATTATAGCTTCAAAAATTTGTTCACTGAAAATTGATTAAACGACGTTGTGTATACACATACATATGCACATAATATATTGTATTTAATGGATGTCTTGGCAGATCTAGAGGCAGGAGAATATAATTGAAAGACTACATGAACACAGGATTTTGATTAAGCTCAACCGTTTTCTTCATATATGACTACTATTGTTCACTTATTTATTATTATGCTTTTCAAAGTTTTTTTGTTTGGTTTATGATTTTATAAAGATATTCTCTATTGGAGAAAAACAAATTTTAAATTATCATGCTAATAAATTTAACTGTCGTTTCTTTCCACTATAGCCTAGATCTGCCTTTTATAGTGTATTATAAATATTCTGAAGAGACAACACAATGGGCATAACCGGAATATGGTAACAAAATTTACCAGTTGGTATTTTATTTGAATCCATTAACATTATACAGTTCAGTTCATCGCTTCCATCTCGACAATTGTTGCGATTGTCGCATACCAATTCAAAGTGTACGCAACCGCTGCCATCGTCGCATTGGAACTGTGTCGGTAAGCATTTGTCTACGCGCATAATAAATTTATCTACGAATAAAAATAAAATAAAACACTGAGAAGACGTTAGTATCGAAATAGTCATGCTCGCATGCAAGGGTTACGTAAAACAGAAGCTATGCTTTAGCTCATATAATAAATGTGAAAGTTGAGTTGCGTGACAACCGACTCGCACTGACCCTCGATGTGAAGGTTGATGTAATTGCTTATCTGTCTGCCATAGACGTCGGTCATGAGGCAGACATAGCGGCCGCTGTCGGTTTTCTGGGCGAGTCTGATGTAAAGCGAGCCATCGCTCTTCTGAATAACGTTTCTCGGAAGCGGCCTGCCGTCCTTGGTCCAGCGGATGGTCTGCCAGGGCAGCGACACGTTGCAGCTCAGGTCGACGGTGGAGCCCGCGTGGGCGCTCTGCTCGTTATTGCGAGACACCGTCGTCGTCCGGTCCGTCTCCTCTATGAATGTTATCGATACATGCACAAGATACATACACATTCACTGGTCAAGTAGCAATGTTAAACATTCGATGTAACGGTTCTTGTTACGTGATTCGCGTGATTCAGATTCCCACAGCATGGCAAATTATAACAGGTGCGCAAATAATCACGTCGAGTGCGACCTGTACATTGGTGTGATTAAGCGTTTCGATAGATCAATGTGTGTGCTTACAGTACAGAAATAACATCTGCTACGTGCTCGTTATTGTGAATATCGAGTGATCAAGCCAATCTGGTACTGTCGGATACTTACCGCTTACTCTCACTTCGGCGATGGCGGAAGCGTTTGCGACTCTATTCCTGGCGAAACATTCATAGTCTCCGGCGTCTTCGATTTCGATTTTGTGGAATATCAAGGTGCGTCCTTGGATTTCGACTCGTCTGAAAATTTCACAAGTATATTAAAACCAATTATTTAGAGCATCAGACTGGCAATTGTTTTTTCTTTTTTAATTCAGTAAGAAACAAAGTCGAGAATAAGCGCACAAATATATATTACCTCGAGAACGACGTCCTGGACCGCCACGTGACGTCGATAATATCGTCTCCCTCGACGAAGCACTCGACCGTGGGGGACTGCCCCGGGTGCACGGTCTGCGTGGGCGGGTTGAGCGTGATGGTGGGCGGCGTCACGACCTGCAGGCTGGTGCGCGCCGACTGCTGCGCCTCGCCCGTGCGACGGTTGAATAACGTGCACTCGTACACACCCGTATCGGATTTTGTCGTCTGTCAATATAAATTGTATTTAGTACGAACTGATGACCAGGCCAAAAAATAAAAATTTCATTTTGCCCCGCGGAACCCAAATCTCGTTGACAGTTCAACGTTCACTTAAGAAGTTTTACATATGAATAAGATTTAGAGGCAATGAGTTTTAAGATGCTAAAAAATATTTTCGTTGAAAGTGGTTTCTTCATAATCGTAATAATGTGTTAGCATTCATACTTACATTGTAAATTACTAGTTCATTGCCATCCTGTCTCGCATTGTATTGCAAAGGATTCCTGTCAGCTCGACCCCATACGACCTCAAATTCCTCCGAAGCGTTGCAACTATGTAAAGAAACGATTAAATTTCACACCAAAGCCTATTTGGAGTTAATATTTTAAATTTTATAGGAAGTGGTAAAATTTTCTTACCTTATTCGACTCTGTTGACCTTCAATAACTGCCATGTCCTTTGGTTGGACGTCGTAGTAAGATGGATCATTGTCACCAATGCTGTTGTCGCCGCTACCATCTGTTATTTAAATGTCGAATATTATGTTGAAAGTAATCTCATAATAATAATAAAAAAAACTCATATAGACTTAAAGTAAAGAAAAATAAAGCAAAGCAAAAATGAAAAAGAAAACGCAAATGTTATCACAATGATGTAACTTTTTTATGAATAGCAATTAAAAAAAAGAAAAAAAAAAGACAAATAAATACCAATATAGCCACCGTCACCTCTCTCCACCCGGATCGCGAACTGCTCTTCGATGGTTCCAGCAGCGGATGTCGCGGTACAAATGTAATCACCGTCCTCACTGGCGCTCTGAATGTTGAGCACGGCTATTCTTGGCGAGGGAGGTACTAACATGAAGTCGGACCTCGCTGGAAAAAATAAATGCATTTAAATGCTTAGCTCTTTTTAAAAAACTCTATTTAAAGAGTTCTTTCACAAAAAGCAACCATGTTACTCTATACTTAATTGAGCGAACAAAATTAAGCACAAGTATCTATCTCATTCTCAAACCCCCAAAAAAGTCTGTACTGCGCTCTAGCTCCAACAGACAAAGGATAAGCCAAGATGAGACTTCACCCACTTCTCCTATTAGAACAGTAAAACATCATAATGGAAAGTTTTATTCCATTCTTATCTATCAGCGACGAAACCATCTCAAAAGACACTCCTTTCTTGCTCATGTCACTCTTCAGTCTTGACACAATCCATTCACCTTTTCTTTAGTCTACCACAGTTTCATTCCGAACACATTCCACAACAATTTAATGAATTTCTTCAACCACACTCATACACGTTAACGCCTTTAAGCATAGCTTTGTGAATAAAATTATAATTTCTTGTTCTGTTGTGCGGTTTTAAGTACTTACATTTGATGAAGACTTCCGGTTCAGGGTACCCATCGGCGCGGCACTCGACGGTGACTCGGTCTCCACGGTTGACTTGTACGTAGCTCTTGGGCGTGATGGTGATGACGGGTGGCGAGCGAACCTTGATGGTGGCGCTGGCGCTTGCAGAGCCGGCTTCGTTGGTCGCCGTGCAAGTGTATTCGCCTTCGTCATTCACTTCTACGTTTTGGAATCTAAGGAAAAAAAATATATAAAACTGGTACGAAAATAGTGCGACTGTATACAGTACTATTAATTTTACAGTTAATCTAAGAACTACCTGAACCTGAATTGGAGAAGAATAACTCGTTAGTCAATTTCCTGTTTAATTCAAATTGAAAAGAAAAACTATAATAAAATCTTATGACAGAATATATGATACTACCAGACCGTCTCGATTTTGCGCGGGTATTCCTAACAAATTTCCTTCCAACAGTGAAAGAATTTTTCAAACCGGTCAATCAGTTTCGGAGCCTATTCATTACAAACAAATAATATCAGCATAGAGCAACATTTGACACGTACCTCAATTTGTTATTCTGTTGTATTTGTACATGTGGTGACAAAGGCCGTCCACCGTTCCTGTCCCAAGTGACGACTGGCGGTGGGATTCCACCGTTCACGTAGCAGTGCAGCTCGTACTGGCTGCCGAGTGTTACTGAGTTTTCGCCCTGAGGGTAGATGTCTACACGCGGAGCCTCACGACCTTTATTGAAGAATTAACCACCAAATTTAAAAAATACATATTAATTCGGAAAGTAAAAAATCTGGCTCTAGCCCAAAAATGCAATAGAAAATTGGCATATGAAAGCCAAAATTGCTTGGTTGTAAGGTATGTAAGGAAACAATTCCTTCTTGGTTGTAAGGTAAGTAAGGAAATATATGCCTTCATTCTTTCCTTTACTCTGTGCTCCAATTCATCAGTTATCCCTTTTTTCATTCCGTTGTTGGTGTTGTTTCAACAAGAAAAATAATTACACTTTTAATAGTTTTGCTTCTCCGTAGTCTATGACTATTTTATTTTTATCGTGTAATTTACGTTTGCCTTCTATAGTGTTTATGTAATATTGCTTTACTTACGTTCGATCTCCACGTAAACGTAGCTGCTGACTACCGTCCTGTCGTCGACGATGCCTTCACAGAGGTAGTAGCCGGCGTCGCTCTCTTGTGCGTTTGATATGACAAGCGTGTTGTCTCTCTGACTGGTGCCAGGTCCGAATGATTCTTGATACTGTTGGAAAGTTTTAAAGTTTAAATAACACAATTAATAATTATATTTTATAATAATCAAACTATAAAAGTGAGTATATGTCAAATAAAATATGTTAGTAAGGAAGAATGTTAATATACGAAGCGTACGTATATTTTTTTAACATAAATTATGCATCCTCAACGATTTTAAAAACATAAATATCTATTTGTTTTATATTGACGGTACCTACCTTTTTCGACTTCATTAAAAAAGAAAAAAAATATTGAGCATTATTTAAGTTTTTATGACATAATTTATGAATTAAAGTAGTTTTATACCTTAGTCCATTTAATAAGAGGCAGCGGGTATCCTTGTGGCGTACATTCGATGGTATCACTTCCTCCAGTGGGTATCTTCAGCTGGTTGACAGAGGTGGTAATGTTGGACATTTCATCAGGCGAGGGCGGGCTGAGGGGTCTCACAGTCAGTACTATCTGCTCAGGGTTGATATCAATGTAGGGGGACGTCTGACAGATGTAGATGCCCTGGTTCTCTGGGACAGCCACATCGACGTAGAGAACGCCGTTTTCAGCTCTTACGTTTGGCAAGAATTGAGTTCCGTCTTCCCTGTAAATATTAGGATATTTGTAGTGTTGTAATAGTGCAATTTTAAGTTAACGTTTATCTTTAATTTAGTTAATTTTTAATAGTTCTAAAAAACTCTCATGACCAAAACTTCGTATACTTCGAATCGAATCCGTTGATTTCGATCGATTAAATTTCGATTCTATTTCGTCGATTTCGATTTCGATTATATAAATTTTGTTTCGATTTTAACAGCGTAAATTTTAATATTTATAAACATAAAAAGCACGTGCCGCAAAGCACGAAAGAAGAAAAATATCCTATAAAGTTATAACCAAACAATTCAATGATGGGAATAAAATTTTACCTGATCCAGTCAATAGTGCCCGGTGGTATGTTAGGCGTTCCGGTACAGACGACGCGAGTGCTCTGTCCCTCGTTGATAGTGGGTGCGGACGATGAGACCGTCAGTCTCTGGCGCGGCGGTCTGGACGGCCTCGGTCTCACTGTCACGATGGCCGTGCGGTCTGTAGACCCGGCTGAGTTCGATGCGATACATCTGTCGAGAAAAAATAGTACATTAAACGGCTTACAAACTATTTAAATAACCTGTAACAAAAGACTATATAGGTATGTACATAAATAAGGTAAAGGGCCCTATAATATAATTTATATTTTATTCTATTAAGGCTTAATTAACTTAATATTTAAATTTATTACGATGATAGAAAAAAGCTTATGAATTGAATAAGCCGTTTTTTTCGAATACCTCCGAATTAGATGCTATTTTTCTAAATACCGCGGAATTAGGTACCTTTACCTTTGATTTGATTGATAGAAACCAAACCCACCTGTATTCACCAGAGTCTTCAACGTTAGCATTGTCGATGATCAATAAGGCGTCGTAGGCGACTGAAGAGCGTGGCAAGGGGGTGTTGGCGACCCTCTGCCAAGTGACTCTTGGTGCAGGGTTACCAGTCGTAGTGCACGTGAGTTCGATCCTGTCCCCTTCATAGTACTCCTTGACTGATGGACTTATCGACACAGTCGGTAACGTCATCTCGTTTACTGAAAACATAATAAAAACGATTAGTTTTGTTTTTAATTGAAATAACCGTAACTGGGTGAATAATTTATTCTAGGTTACCTTTTGCATAGAATACCCAATCAGGGATCACTGTTCCTTTATAGCGAGCGTGAAATGAAATGTTTTTCAATAACGTTACTTTTAATAGCGTCATTTGTGTAGTTGCGTTTTGTTAATTTTTATTTAAACTTATTTGATTAAAATACATACCTGCAACTTTGAGTGTAGCGATAGCTTGACCCGTGGAAATGCCGTCGCTCGTCTGACAGATGTACTGGCCACTGTCTGACACTTGCAAGTTCGTTATAAGCAGTAATCCGCTCTTGGTATCAATTTGGTGCCGGCCTTGTGGTAAGTACCCGTCAGCTTTGTACCAGTTCACTTGTAGAGGGTTCGTAGTCATTCGGCTTTGAGCCTGGCACGTGAAGTTCACAGTGCTTCCTGCCTTTTGTATTTTGATGGTCGGGCTCGTAATTTTCACTACAACTGTACTCTGGGGAGGTGGCTGCGGTCGGACTGTTGTCTCAATAGGTTCTCCGCCTATAACCGTATTAAATTTAAAATAATAAGCCTTCTTAACTTAAATATTATTAGCTATATAATTGTAAATTTATAACATGATTTTTTCATAAGTAAGCCTTACGAAATTGCGACAATTACATATTTAGCAAACAGCTTCGACAACACAATGATTTTCAATTGAGACGACTTTACTGACACACATTACAAACTTACGCTAAGGACGAAACGGAGGACAAATCAAATTGTTTGATACGCACATTTATTAGAGTAGTATCCAATACTAAAAACGCAATACATTGTTTTATATCCAGGTCAAAGAAACGTTGTTTTATGGAAGTACACATAGATGAGATGTTGGTAAAGCGGGACGACGACATGAGCCGAAACATACAGCTGGACATTGACGATACAAAACCTTTCCGGTAAAGACTACCTTTTTCTGGCAAAGTGGTAGACAAGACCCCTAAAGTAAATCCACGAGCCGTAATGGTTCGACATTCGTAAATTTCTCCCTGGCGTTTCGTGTCCCACTGAGTTTGCCACACGTGCTCGCCACGCCAACCATCTTTGTACAGTCTCGATTCAGTATAACTCTTTTCTGGTTCAATTTCACGTCCCTCGAAGTAAAATCTAATGCTCAAGGGCTCAGGAGCCCTGTACTTGCACGTAAACGTGACTTGTACTACAGTCGAATTTGGATAGTCGTCGTGTATAGTGGGATGTAGTTCCATGATTACGCCTAATGGTCATAAAATTTATTAAATATCTGTTCTATTTTTTCTCCCTACGAAATAAGGATATCTAGGATATTTATAATTATATGATTATTGCGATCAAAATATATCAATAGCTTGAGAATAATCACTCACCAACAGTAGAACAGTCAGGTCCGGTGTAGGGAGGTCGGCAGTTGCAGACCACCTCGTCGTAGCTGCCCAGCTTGCAGTCGTGTCCATTGCAGTTGCACTGCCTACAATATCCAGCCCTGTCCTTATAGAAGCCAGATGCACAGTTCTCACAGCTGGTACCGGTGTAACCTTCAGGGCACATGCAAACCTAAAAAAGGTAAAAAAATTAACACAAAAATAAACAAATGAAAGTCATATCTAAATTAAATCTGGTTAATAAAACATACTTCAACACCCTTTGCAGCAGGCGCCGAAGAGTCGTATCTCTCCACAGCAGTGTCCATAGAAACGTCGGCGATTGATGTGGATATAATATTTTCAGACACTGTAGCCCTGACCAACACTCGCTTCAGGTTCTTTAGCACAGACATGAAATCTTCGCGACTAGCAGCCTCGGGTGAATTCAATTTGTACCAGTTGGCCTCTCGCAATGGTACTTGGTAACTCTGAGAAAAGAGAAACGTATTTATACTTTAGTCTCTCAGAGCGGAGAATATTTTTTCAGCAATATAACATTAACAGGCTTTAACTAGAATTATTGTGTTAGATGCAAAATTATTTACCAAAGCTTCTCCAGATCTTATCGGAGTAGGATTGCTCCAGTAGATTGTCAAGGATTCACCAACAAGGACTACATCTCTTCCAGGCGATGATTCTTCTGGTTCACCGCCCGATTGGAATTTCTGGGTCAATGATAAAGTGCCACCGTACGAAAGAACTCTATTACCTGGTAGAAGAAAAAACATAATTTCCGTATTATAAAAGTAGAAAAACGTAGAAAAAATTATGTGTAAGAATATGAAGGAAACTTACCTGGGAAAACTGGTAGTGACCAGTATAAGTCATCATAGGGTCTCGATGAGAAGACGTACATAAGTTCACTCTCTCTAGGTGCCGGTATGAACTGGTCGTTAATTACTTGATCAGCATTCAAATCCATTAGAGTGTAACCGCCGTAGTCCTCACCGAATATTGGTGCAGCTAATGGTATTCTTGAATAATGACTTGCCTGAAAATTATAAATAGCTTTAATATAATATATTAAAAAAAGTTTCCATATAACATATTGTGTATCAAATACCAGTACTTTCTCTGCAAAATGTTTTGACGACAGTGTTGGCGTAGTGGTCGCTGCAACTGACTGAAGCGTTGGTGGTTTGATTCCCGCTCATGCGTCTGTATTGACCATATGGTTGTCTGTCGTGGTCTGGGTGTTTGTGTTTGCGTTGTGTATGTGTGTGTGAGTGTTCCGGACTCCCGACACAAGATCCAATGATCTTACTGGGAGACCGTTGAGTGTGTGGCGTTTATTTATTTATTATTTGTTTAAATTGTCTTTCATTATTTTAAACGCTTTTGGTATAAAATACCATACTCTGGTAAGCTTTGTCAAGATATTCAAGTGGCAGTACTCTACCATGATATTAAAAAGTAATTAATTCGTGTTGCTTTTATACTTACTTCATGGCAGTCACTGGTGACGCCAGAACAGTAGCAAGAGAAGCAGCCAAGTGGGTTGTTTCCGTCGAGACCAAACGTGCCAGGCCTGCATCGGCCGCAATCTTCCCCTTCGACGTTCTGTTTGCACTGGCAGCGTCCAGACGCATCACAAGGCTGGGCTTCACCTCTTGGATCGCAGCTAGAACAATATTATCAAGTTGTGGTAAGTTACTTAATACAAGATATCATTAGCATTCCCGTTTTTATGTGCCTCGATCTTTACAGTCTTAAATATTATACTAAAACGTTGGTTCGGTATGATCACCTCCTTATAACAGGCGTAGATTCTGATCTTTGATTATTTAAAAAGTTAAATGATACTTAAACAATAATATTTTATATGCATTTCAGTGAATTACATACTTGCAGGTTTGTGGTCTTGGTGTCGAGCTGGGAACACAGTTGTTATTCTCGTCTTGTTCGAAACCATCCTTGCAAAGTTCACAGTTTGGTCCGGCTGTGTTGTCAGCACAGTCCTGTCATTAAATAATAATTATTAACGGATTTCACGCAAGCAGTAATTATTTTAGTCAGTAAATACTAGTGATTTTTCATAATTTGGTGCGAAAATACTTACATAACATTCACCGGTTTCCGGATGGCACATATTGGAATGACCATTACAGTCGCAAAGACCACAGTGCTCCAAGTAGAGACCACTTGAACTTCTGTAAAGTTAAAAATAAATAATTTTCAGTTACAGTACGCCGTCTTACAGAAAAAACTGATTATTTAAATTCACTAGACATAAGCATAATCATGTAATCAAACAAGTTTGTTATAAAATTAGTCATAGTTGGTACAACCAAATAATCAATTCAGCGGTTTGAATGGTACCTATTAATAATTGAATATTAAACTAATACAATATTAAAGTAGTCAGTCAATCAATCAATCATTATACTGACCTAGTGTATCCAGGTGCGCAGTCCTCGCAAGAGGTTCCTACATATCCCACTGGGCACTGGCACTGTTCCACGTGCTGCGCCAAAGGACCGTCTCCATTAGGCTCCGCAGTGTCGATACTAGCGCTCACTATGGACGCCACGTCGGTGTTGGCCGAGTACGTCGCCTTGATCAAAATAGTCTTCACATCGGCTAAAGCCAGGAGGAAGTGTTCGCGGGAAACTTGCTTGCCATCAGGTCTGGGGAATAAGAATTATTTTATTAGATATCGGTGATTTTATTTTTATCCGTCACATGAAAAATGAATAGTAAATATTTTACCTCTGCCATCCCTTTTC
Source organism: Junonia grisea (assembly GCA_018235645.1). NCBI lineage: Eukaryota > Metazoa > Arthropoda > Insecta > Lepidoptera > Nymphalidae > Junonia > Junonia grisea. The sequence goes on along the minus strand of DVXP01000015.1, from coordinate 22,422 downwards.
CAAGAACTGAACGCTGGCGTTCAAGTAGCCGTCGCTAGCTGGCGCAAAGTTACCAAAGTAGTGGAAGGTTAAACTGTTGTCCTGTAAAAGTTAAAACGTATTAAGTTAAATTATTACAATTATGTATGTTACAATTTAAATTACGAAATGAAAACAGAAGTTATTTTACACTTTATTCAAACATATAATTTGTATAGCTAGTTAACAGTGATGAGTTGACAACTTACACTGATGAGTTGGACATCAGCAGCCGTGTTCTTCAAACCACCGTAAACCGGTACATGGCGCAGTTCGTATGATAGGTATCCACCGTAGGATGTGACTTTATCGCCAGCAAAACTAAAAGTATTTTATTATTAATTTAACAAAAAGAAAACTTTTTGTTTGACCAAAAATAAAACAATATTTCATTTTGGTAATCATATCGAGATTAAGGAAAACTACACAAAGTACGTCTTATTATTATGTATTTAATTCTGAACAAAATACCTGATGGGAAGACTCCAGTATAGGATAGAAGGTAGAGAACGTTCGTAGTTGTTCAGGCCGATCTCTCCTCTAACTAGGTCGGGGTGTAGGTCAGTCTCAATCGGGGCATTGTATCGAACAGCGCCTGCTGGTCCCACTGGTGCACTCCTGTATAGTTTCACTTGGTCCACTATTTGTGGTACGTTGAAACGTACTGTGGTAGTTTTACGGCGCAAATTGCTGATCATACATTGCTGAGAAACGCCGGAACAGAAGCAAAGGGCGCAACCGTGTCTGTAACAATAAATTTAGTTAAGGTTAAAAAATATTTAATTTGAACTGAATGTTATCATCATAAAACAATAAGTAATTTTGTATATAAGACGTAATACTAACCTGAAGTCGTTAGACAGATAGAAGGAGCCGTTCTTGCATTGGTCACAGTAGCGTCCTTGGACATTGTCTTTGCAGACACACTCGTCCGGAAGACGAACTTGGCTGGTTCCTACTGGATTGCAGTTGTCTTGCGGCCTGGGCCGGCATGAATCGCCGACCACCAAAGGATTACCGACGTAATTAGGCGCACAGTAGCTACAGTCCGGACCTTCATATCTATAAACGAAGAAGGCTTAATAAATTTTAGTATTAATATGAGCAGAGACCGGATTATATTATATAACTGCATATTTGCATGTGCATATTTCAGCCATGTTTGGAAAAATTGCATATTTCACTTAAAAATTGAGGAAAAAATGCAAATTTTCTACATATTTGCCTCGCTCATAGATTGTTTTGGTAGTTGACATTTTCTTTTATTCGCGAATAACTTTTAGGCATAATTAATTTGAAATTTGCATATTTTTTGCATGTAATAAAAAGTAAAAAGGATTTTTTCCCATCAATAACCGAATTAATTATTTTATGACATGTGTATAGCTCCAATTTCTATATGAAAAATCATACCCAGGTTGACAGTCACAGACGACGTTTCCTCTCGGGCCGACAGAGCAGGAGCTAGCGAACTGATTGCCTCTGTTGGTGAGCGGGCAAGGGCAGGGCTTGCAATCACCTCCGCTGCTCGGGTCGCCGTACGTGAGCGGGGGACACGGGGCCTTCGGCACGCAAGTACCGTTCCAGGGACCAGAGTTTTGTCTTTCGAATCCTTCCGCACATTTCTGTTACATACATGTTCATTTAATGAATGTTGTCAGTTGCGTGTTCAAATATCAATAAAATGAAATCACAATTGGGTTGCCTAGTGACGGCTGTTGATGTCAAAACAGAAGACATAATATACAAGATGTAATATGGTATAGAGAACTGGAATATAGAGAGAGAATCCTTTCTGGACTATCTCTAATAGTATAAATATAAAAAATGTTTTTTAACTCTCTCCTTATTGTATAAAATGATAATAATTTTTTTAATAAATTTTTGTGTTTACCTCGCACGATCGTCCTCTGTATCCTCTTGGGCAAGAACATTCTTCAACCAGACTAGCAGCACCGAGACCTACATTGCTCATTTGAGCTGATTCCATTGTGAACTCGGTAATATTGACGCCGGCATTGTTTGAGTCAGCTCGCAGAAGAATCAGTTCGATATCGTCCAACCTAGATGAAGATATAATAATAATTTAAATAACATTGTCCCCAATTTTTTCTGTCTATTTTATGGATACTTTGTCAATTGAGTACACTTACGCCATCATAATATCTTCTCGTGAAGCAGGTACTAATCCCCTTGGGGAAGGTTTCTGCCAATGGCCAGGTGTTAGGCGAGCATTAACGTAAGGGTCTCGAATTGGATCGTTGCGATTTTTGTGGACCAGTGTTTGGTATTTGCCCTGTGAATTATTAATCATTTTATTGACTATTACTTTTTACTTCATATCTAAGTTAGTCATTTATCATAATGAAAACGATATATTTACCAATATGACAATGTCAGGAACGCTATCACTGGGACCATATCGGTTGGGATTGTGTGCAGATACTCTGTACTTGATGCGGCCGCCATAAGACGTCAGCTGATTACCGTTGTAGGTTTCAGGTAGGGTAAGGTACGGGTGAGCACCTGAACCTCTAGCCCATGGTGAACCGAACTCCTCTAATTTCGTTACCTAAAAATTATCATACAATGTAGTAATAAAAAAAGACAAGGAAATTCAGTAACTCAGTCAGTAACTTTTGTAAAGTAGTTTAATTTCTTCTGCATATAAACTTACGGTTGCTCCATTCTTCAACGGCTGGTAGTAATACTGGTTAGTGATGTCTTGCTGTTTGTCTATTTGGACGTCGCCATTGTAATCCTGGTTGACTCCTACAAGTCTTGTACCGCCTTCACCAAGTGGTGTCGGCATGTTGAAGATGAAGAGATCAGCGCTTTGACATTGGGTAGACTTTCCGAAACAGAAGCATCGGATGCATTCACTTTGTGATCGTGCCTCGCTGGAGAAAAATTAATGATATTTTTTTATAAGTCTAAATATAAAACACTAATTAAAAGGTTAAAAGTGAGCCTATAAGTAATAATAATTATAACATTATATTTTAATTGTATTGATATTATTTACAAATAAATTAATAATTACCTGTTAAAGTACCCGTTTGGACATACACCTCCGGTCCTATTGACATACACGATAGCGTCTTGAGCGGCGAATGTTGTACCTTTGTTATTGATAGCCTCACAAGAGTAGGCTCCACTGTCTTCCGACTGGAAAATTATTATTTCGTTAGTACTCTCTACTCCTCAACTTGTATGGCTTACTAATATTACAAGGCGCAAGACTCACCTGCATGTTTGGACAAGTCAATGTTCCTATACCATTCACACTTGTGGAAGTACATTTCTCTGGCACATTGCCCCAATTGAGACGCCAAGATATAAGTGGCATTGGAACACCCACGGCTTCACAGACAAGGACTAAAGTTTCACCAGGGTTCAATTTGACGTTAGCAGGAGCTGGAGACTTAGTTACATGTACCGGTGCTAGAACATAAAAAGACCATTATATTAAATGGCGAAAACATATACAAAAATGAAAAAAATGACTTTAATCCAAATGACAGCACTTTATACAAGCTGTTTTAGGGTTAATGATGACGATACTCACCGCATCCGATTTCATCGGATTTATCGAGACAATCGCTTTGTCCGTCGCAGTGGAAGCTCTTGGGCACGCACTGGTCGCCGCTGGCGCAGGCGAACTCGGTGGGCCTGCACTGCTGTTGCGGGTCGGAAGACACGCAGTTCTGTTCGTCGGAACCATCGCCGCAGTCGTTGTCGGAATCGCAGAGCCAAGTTTTCAATATGCACTTACGATTTGCGCATTGGAATTCGTTCGGTTCGCACATACCGTCTCGGTCTGAAATTTATTAAGATCATGGTAATGGTTTTGAGTCCGGTTTTGCTCGATGTCGAAGGAAAACATCGAAAATAAATGTATCAGGCAAATACGTTTCGTGGTAGCACGTTGGATTATACTTTTTAGTTGGTTTTTGACAAGATTACAATAAAGCCTTTGAACGTTGGTCGCTCTTTATAAATAATAAACTCTATGTAATTAAAGTTACTTACTACAAGATTCTTCGTCAGATCTGTCGGAGCAATCTATTTTTCCATCACAGACCGCACTCTTCGGAATACATTGTCCATTGCTACAAGTAGCTTCATATGATTGACAAGGATTGAATGGTGGCCTCTGAGTGATTGCTAAAAAAGTACGTGTCATTTTATATAACCAAAAAGTTAAAAAAGCAATAATATTAAACGCCATTATAATTTTGAAAACAATTTTATACGATTGAAATATCAACTTACGAGCGTTTTCCACCGTTAATACAACTCGAATTTCAGATCCAGGTGTACCTAGATAGCGCGGTGCTTGACAAATATAGACGCCGCTATCTGCTGACTGAAAAATAATTAGAAAATTTTATTTTAACGTAGTTTTATATTTTATATTTATAAATATAATTGTATTGAAACCCTTATGTTAAGAATTTATTGTTTAAATATGAGCTATAGTGAATGTAATTAATTATTTGTATAAAATATTAATAATCATTGTTTATTTAAAAATAAAAATCAACGATTACATACATCATGACATGGCTAGGCTAAATGAAAAATTTTTGGTGAAGTGCGCGCAATTGATTTATTTCCCGCCAATTTTCCTTATTCTTGCTTACTTCTTATGAAGATGACAAAAGCGTTAATTCATTCCGCCCAATAAATATTTAAACACTATTAATGCATAAGGTCGTCGTAAACTTTAATAATAATAAATAATCAATTAAAATTTAAAGTACATTAAAACACAAACCGCACTTAATTGTAGTACCAAATTGTTTACACATGTTTTTCGATAATTGTTTTATTTCGTGTAATAAATGGACCGAAAGTTCAATTTGAATTTTATGTAAAAAAGAACAGTAGCCATAATTTTTTTAAATTAGTATATAAACTTACATAACAAAGTCACTTACTGTCACTTGAACCATCTCAAGACGTCCGTTCCTGTCTATGGAACCAGGTTTGAGTGGTCTTCCGCCTTCCCTTATCCAACGAACGGGCGCTCTGAGCAAACCTTCGTCTCGGCAAGAGAATACCACGTCACCACCTATTTATTATATCAACATTTAAATAAAAATACAAACGAAAAGTAATGTCCCCATGAACCCTTCTTGCAAACATGCAGTCTCCATTATAATAGTTTGATTTTAAATTGTATTTGAACGATGTCCTTTTTTAACCATTTAATGCTATTTATTTATGTTCATATTATTTTTAGCGTAACATGAATTGTCTGAATTAAATAATCAGGGTTACCAATTATGTAACGATGTCAAAAAAGATTAAATAATAAAATGCAATAATTGTTACCGTATTTTAGGAGCATTTTTATTGTGTAATTAAATAATTTTTGTATGAAAAATTTAACAGTATCCACCTCTTATTGTTATCTTTAAAAATCTGTTTTATAAATGTTGACGCAAGAACTACGAGGCAATTTAATTATTTAATTTATAATTATATATGAATAAAACATGCATGGCGTGAGTTTTTATTAATTTCAATTAAAGCACTGAAACGGTAAGATAGCTTAGCGTCCCAATACTACCATAATATTATTATACGTCTTATCAAATCTTCAGTATAAAATTTTAAATAAGACGTATAATTAAAATAGTTATAGTAAATCCTTAAAACCATAGACTAAGCGTCATAGATTTTTTAGGAAAGACCTGTGGTAGGTAACCAAAACATTAATATTCCTATTATTGTCTGAATGATACATTTTTTTAAAGAAAAGTGTACTTTGGGCTACGAGAGGTTTTTTGTGGACAAACTTATTTTCACCGCTGTTATATTGATGCCTTAAATTAGCCTACATGCGATGTTTTCCTGTGAAATATTAGTATAATAATTTTGAAGCCGATATCTAATATGGATGAACCCTTAATGTATTTTACGTACGTATTAGAATAACATTTGAAATGTCCTGACTATCAGCTAGCTAAATTTCACAAATAAAAAAAAATAATAATAATATGAATATTAGTATTAAAATTAATTTCAATAAAACCAATACTTAAGATGTTACTACTTAAAACATTACTTTGTTAAATATATCTCAATCTCAAAAATATTATTCCATCGTAGTAAAATGCGATAACACCATTAGTATTTCACTATAAATATTATAATTTATGAATATATATAATAAATAATTATGATATATTATATTTATAGACTTGATTATGTTACGTCACATTACATATGAATGTCATGGATCCTGTAATTAAATAAATAAAAAGTATGTAAAATGTCAAGATTCCTGATGAAGCCAAAAAAACCATAGTAAATTAATAAATGAATGTCACTCCAAATGTATTAATCGTTAATTCAAAACCCTGTGTGTGCACCCAAGTATAGACGCACTGACTTACCATAGTGTACTGTTCCACCACCATGAAAGAAACATAGAAAATTATTATTTGTTCATCTATAACTTTTGTTATTACTCGTACTTACATTTACACAATTACGTACAAAGGTATTTAATATATAGTAAGAGTAAATCCACCACCAAACTAAAATATTATTACGGGTTATGGTAGTAAGGTAATAAATATGTATATAGGAAAAAAATCGATTAAATAATATTTATACTTCAAAATAAATTACACTCGTTCATATAAAATATTTAGAAATAATTTCATTGAATATAAAAAAAGACCGTAAATGACCTAAATAAAGTAGAGACAATAATCGATAACGGTGGTAGTAAATTTGAGAGTATGTATGTACTATATATGAAAGGACTTATTTACAAGTAAGTCCTAACGATTGCGTGCTCACCTGCCTTCCTAGCCATCCTTCGGGGTGGAGAAATGTTTACAAAGAATTACTTAACTGATGTTTTATTACACTTTCACTTAAATATAATGTATTAAAAATATTCCTAAGGAAGTGCAAAAGGCATATATAACCTCTATAAATAATGTATTTGAAGTAGGATGTTGTCATTATCATTAGTGCGTAATTTACTCACCGTTGCGAACAGTTTGCTCTTCGGGATATGTCTTGAGATTCAAAGCATTGGGCGCTGAAAAATAATAACAATTAATTTTTATTTGATATCAGTAATTGGGAGATAAGAAAGTTAATAAATAATAATAAGAAAGTTAAAGATTGTTTTGAGTAATTAAATTTGACATTAAACAAGCTGTGTTGAGGAAACGTTAAAAATTAGTTTTATTGGTTTATTTTTTCGTCGCAAGAATTGTTTAGACGTGTACCATATTTTTTCCAGTCGATAAAGAACATTGAAAAACATCCCTTCATGTGAGCGGTTAAAAATAGTTGATGATGTGATGGATATCTTATAGTGACCACCTAAATCGACACGGGTTTTGTTCAAGAGCAAAACTTTTTTAAATCATGTCCTTTATAAAATACAAATCATTGAATGTCATTGGTTATAAGCTTTTTGTTGGCTATACACCTTGCTAACATTAATATATTGATAAGGTATAACATACAAGTTGACAAAATAACTTAAAAAGGGACAAAGAAAAGATGTTTTCCAATAACATCGAAACGACGGATATGGATAGTAGTGTGAGCATAATCATATAACAGTAGCAGACACACCGCAGTATTAGGAAAGAGGCTAATTGTAAAACTATCGCTATCAAAACATGCAATATTAATAACTGTACATATATCTTCGTACTGAAATACTACATTTAACAGTCCCTGATCTATAACAGGCCTAATCACCCAAAACTACCAAACTGAAGTCATCATTGAAAATGTAAGTAGGTGCCATTATGTAATTGAATCGTTTTAGTTTTGCGTGGGTAGGTCTTAAGTTTTGTTAACGATAGTGTTTGGCAATTAGCTGTCAGTTCAAGCAGTTTCTTTATCAAGCCTCTTACTGCCTGGGGGGCAGTCGAACTCGTCCGTGCCGTCGCGAGGACAGTCCACGCGACCGTCACAGCGGAGTCTTGCGTCTATACAAGGCCCGTTCTCACAACGCCACTGATTTCTTCCGCATCCTAATGTTAGATTATTTTTGCCTATTACGATTTATCCACGAAGTTAAAAACTACGACGCGTTAATGTATCATGATTTTGCGATGTCAGCAACTTTTAACATTAAAGGACTTAACAATCACCACATTTAATATGACCAAGTAAACTGTACGTCTAAATAAACTCTGCTCACTCACAACTGTAGTCATCTGAGATAGTTAAACATAAATAAATTATTATTACCTTGGTTTCCGTTAGATCCATATGGGTCATAAGGAGCCAAAGGAGCCGAAGTGGTGGTGTATACTGGTCGCTGAGTTGTTGTCGGGTAGGGGTAGGGCGGGTAGCCGGGCGTGGTGGGGAACACATTAGGTGGAATAGTAGGGAAGGGCCTATAGGTGGTAGGGCAGTCAAGCTCATCGGAAGCATCTGAACATTCAGGGTAGCCATTACAGTATCCAGTGCCAGGTATACACTGACCGGAGGCACACTGCCAGAAGTCTTCCTCGCATGCTGAAAAATATCGTCCCATTTATTAAGGATATTCTTAATTAAGTTACTTACATTAAAGATATGAAAAGTTTTTATAGTTATTAACTAGCTTTTGCTCGTAGTTTCGACGGCGTCTTGGTCGTCTGTATTTTTTGTACCTTTCACCTTAACGCTAGTCAATCGCACTCCTTTTGCGGCTAAGTATTTAATCTATTTTTAACTGATACCTACATTCTAACATCTACGTCTAAGTGGTGTGCCAAATTACAATTCAATCCATGCAAAATGAGAAATTATTCAGTCACTAAAAGTATTTTTATTACTAAACATTCCAAACCGTTTATCTCTTGATAATTATGGAAGTGCAGAAATACAAAATGGAATAATATTAATTATTATCGCAATCACTTATATAACGTAAAAATTATGGAAAAAAAGATCTATTCCTATTCGAAAACTAGTACAATAACAAAAAAAACATTACGTTGATTAAACTTTATAGTAAGCTAACAATAAAACTCTGTACTATCTTTTTAATTTCTTCTTTATTCCTAATGTCTTTTTTTACTTTCATATATTTCTAGAAAATGAATTGAGATGAATTGACACACTTTACTGGAACATATTAAACAACTACTAATACCATATAAATACTGCTGATAAGAAAAGCAGATATACATAACAATAAAAAGAAGCGTGCCATGCATAACTCTAAAAAACAATAATGTCTAGTAATATTGGTATTCTACTTAATAGAACCTATTCATACTATGCATTATTATGACAACAATGGGCTGTAGAAATAGGTAAAGGGACGCTAATAAAAAGAAAACTTTGAAAAAAATAGTATATACAGCGATTTGAGGAATTTCTGATCTAGGGTTCCGGTATATTCCGCTGTGGAATACTGATAACAAGGAACGATCGAACACGCATTCAGCATTCCATAATCAAGAGGGTACACTGGTATGTGGATACCGGAGTTGAAACAGTTTTGCTCGTCAGAGAAGTCCGAACAGTCATAGATATTGTCGCATCGCCGGACGTGCGGGATGCAGCGACCGTCGTAACACGTGAACTCAGACTCGTGGCACGGGGTCGTCTCTATCGGTGAACGGGACGGCCTCGTCATGTACCAAGCTGTACATTAGCCAAGTTTCAATTTCTCGTTTGAAATTTTAGTACCAAATATTTTCTACTTTTGCCACCTCCTAATGCTTAGTTTGTACCTATGGTAAAATAACTTAACATTTCAAATATAACAATGTGTAGAAAGTCTAAAGTGTGCTGTTATTAAGTGCATACAATATTTCAAAGTTACGAAGATTAGAAATAGGCGTGAGTTCTGTGCCCAGTCTTCGAAGCGTGATCAGTGCATTGTGCTGCAAGAGCAGAAACGTACGTTACTTTCTCGTGCTTCCTTGTTTTCTAGTCTCTCGTTGGCTCGGAGTGTTAGATTAGCGTAATGTTTTATGGCATTTTTATTAATAATAACTATAAAGATTATACTTACGACAGTTTTCTTCATCAGAATTATCGTTACAATCTTGATGTCCGTCACAGAAGAATTGCGAGTCAACGCATCCACCGTCGCGGCATTGGAATTGGTTTTCATTACAGCCAACTGCATTAAAATATATTATATTATATTATGTAGGTACTATGAAAAATGTAATAAATTAACAACGTTGGTTGCACGAGGCTAATTTTTAGAAACTCATCTTGAACTTAAAGAATGGAGAAATGCATGTTTCGTTTCGAAATCATGTGACCATACGTATTCCTTTTGGAAGTCTTGCCAATACTTATGTCTAAAATAAGAAGACCAATAAATTGACTTAAGGTACTCACATGGATCAGATATAACAGTATTATTGCAGTCACGTTCGTCGCTGGAATCGGCGCATTCTGGTACTCCGTTACAACGGAGTGCGACGTTTAAACATTCACCATTTTTACATCTATAATTAAAACAAACGATGGCATATAGGCACCTATTTAAAAGTTAATTTTTTTTACAAAAAGATCGCTTAAACGATAAAAATATTTTCGTAATAATCCTAATTTAATGGTGCAAAATATTAGCCTAAAAATGTTAACAAAAAAATCGCAAAAATCATTTGACACAATTCGCTATGGATATATCGCGAGCTAGGTTCGCAGAGTACAATATATTGACAAGGATTATAGGTATTTATGCAGCCACAGTCGCAATGCACTTATGAAAAGTTAAAGGTCATTAAGAAGGTGGTGTTACCTGAAGTCGTTCGGACCGTCGCATTCGTCGCAGTCCCTCTCATCAGAGCCGTCGGAACAGTCAGGGATCTGGTCGCAGATCTTACGATCTTCTATGCACTTGCCGTCGCATACGTGATTGCATTCTTTAAAACAAACATGATCACATTGTATAAGCTATACTATAAAAACGTAGACACACTTTAAGTAATATCGCATACATGTTAAATTTTTCATATCCAGGTAGGTAATAATATTTATTTTTAGGTATATCTAAAAATGTATTCGCTTGCTTAAATCATTCGCATTAGCTGTTAGTAGCCATAAGGTAATATCAACTTAAATATATAACTACTTATACAAGTACTACAACTAAACAGTCAAGATCCACCTACAATTTGTCGTCTTCTTAGTTGCGATATACAGTTGGACTAATTAAAATAGGAGGAACATGATCTATCAAAGTTGGAAAAAGACAAATTGTGAGTGTATCTCGTTAGCTTAACGCTGTATTTACCGGGACAGCCGTCCTCGTCTTCGCCCGCATCACACTCCTGGACGCCGTCGCACCGCTTGGCGCACGGCACTCTGGAGCCAGGGTCACAGGTGAAACTGTCGGCCGGACAGCGAGACGGCGCTGCAACAACACTTGTATAAACGTCTGCACATTCATCTGCATTTATACACTCATTCTTTGTTAAGGTTCCACTTTTACGATTATTTATAAGAAATATTGAAAATATTTTTAATTTTATGTGTTCCAAATATTATCAAATGTTCTGATTCTGAACGAAGTGATTCTGTATTACAAATTAAAACGTGGTCATTAGGGCATGAATTGCTAGCAAATAACAAATATCGAGTTTAAGATTCAATCAGTCATCAGGGTCGTGAATTGAAAATAATAGTACTTACCCACACGTAACTTGGGTGCTTAATAAAAATACATAGGTGCTTAAATATTACCATGCAAACATATTCAACATGCGCGTGCCTCTTACATTTTGTATCGAATATATAAATAGTGTTCTAATACAACTATACAAAAACGGTTTTAGTCCCATATATAAGAACAATACAGTAACGAAGTATCGTAGCCATAAAACTCGTAGATCCTTCACTGTACTCCAAACAAAAACTTTCCAAAGGTAGGAAGAATATTTTTCTTCCATGAATATACCACGAATAAATTACCAGAAAAATACAATTAGATACTTCAATACCATCAAGCAATCTGAGACGGGTATCATCAGAGGTTGATGTCATCAGAGTTAGGTACAAAGAACACGGAGAAGTAACGAACGACAACAAGTTTATAACAAAAGCTGGCTCAGGTCCCATAGTACTCACCGCAGTTGAATTCGTCTTCACCGAATGGTTGACAATCTTTGTAACCGTTACAGCGCTTGGCAATGTTAATGCAAGAGCCGTCATGACATTTGAACTGGCCTCGTTTACACGGACAGTTCCGCTCATCCGAACCATCTGAACACTCCTGAGTCCCATTGCACCACGAATCCGCCGGCACGCATTCTCCAGACGAACATTTATATTGATAAGCCATGCATACTGTGCCTGCCATAATATAATATATACCGTAACCAAAATAAAAGAGTCAGTTGAACTTGGCATAAGAGCAAGTCGAAGCTTTTTACATTACATATGTAGTTAATGTCATGTTTCAATACTTTTACCGCTACATTTTTTAGTGTTCGATAGAACGTAAGTTAAGATTTTTTTTAATTGTGTTGCAAATATCACCAAAAATAATATATAGAATAAAATAACTTATATATTGGACTTATGACGTGAATCTCTATTTATTTTTTACAAAAACGAATCTATTTTCTTAGGCATCAACGTTTTTGAAATCGAAAATAATTGAAAACAAACCTTCGATCGAACATTTTTTAGGTATATATGTCTGTATATTTTAAGTGATAAATTTCAATACTGTGTTGTTATGTAAAAAAGAGTTGCTGTGTCTAGAAAATAAACATATTAGTGAATAAAATTGTATAGCTCAAAATTAAATGTTAATTTATACTATCATACAAATTAGAATTAAATTTTCAGACTTTTCTTTGTATTAATACGGCTACGTTAAAAATAAAGGTTTTCAACTTTTTACAATAATTGTTAATTTTATGCATTAATTGGCAAGCATAAAGCGCTTTAATAAATAATTTTTGAACTACGTATTTCATATTTAAAGCGTTTGGACGGCACATCTCTATGTAACCATCACCATTTTATTGTAATTATTATACTACGGAAAGGGACAAAACTGAGACGATATATAAGAAAATTTGCAAAGTATTCAAACCGTAAGTGCAATCTCGTTCGTCAGAACCATCCTGACAGTCATGCGTTCTGTCACATTTTTTGGATGCAGGTATGCAGTAACCATTGTCACACTTGAAGTCGCCGTCACCACATGCTGATCGGTAAAATAATAACTTTTAGTACAACATTCTCAACTATTCCTACGAAATTTTATTCTAGAAGACATACGAAAGATACTGGTAATACAAGAAAAGAAAGTCAAGAAGAAAAAAATGATTTCGCTATAAAAGTGGTAAGGGTGATGTCATTGATTGGTGCTGTAAAAGGAAGTAACGGCGATGCAATGCTATCAACAGAACAACAGGAAGAAAAAGTGTGAAGAAGAGATAAAACAAAGAAGACAGGACATTTCACCTACATAATGTGCACAAACTTACGACAATTCTGTTCATCGGAATAATCGCCGGGGTCGCAATCGTAATGACGATTGCATCTCTGATATTCGGATATTAACTTGCCATTTCTGCATTTAAAGTACCCATTCGCTGGAAATACATGCAACAGTGTAAGTTAAAACGTTTTGTAATGCATTATATTTACCTTATCAACTATTATGTTACTTATTTATAACTGTTTATTTGTTGACCTTCTTCCAATTACATCCATTAAAAAATAGTTTAGCAAAGATTTATGGCTATATGCGAAGTATGTGATGAGGCCATCTAAAATCAAATTGTTGGCATCCAATCACAAAAACATCAGGACAAATTACGTCAATCATTGCTTTGACATTCGTTAACCCATATAAAACAAGTAGTATTGAATATTTATGAACTATTAATAATTTCCGGGGTCTTGCCATCATTAGGTGATGTCTTTGTGATACATATAGCCAATTTCGTAATACGATAATAGTGATCCAAATGTCTTACCAACACAATTTCTCTCGTCGGACCTGTCAGTGGGACAGTCTACGCGACCGTTGCATCGTTTACTACGCTTGATACAATTACCGTGATCGCATTGCCATTGATCGGATCTGCATGCTTTTGTAATAATATTTCACTATGTTAGTATAAGTTTTAGTAAATATAAATGAATAATATTCGTTCATTTTATACTACATTAATTATTAATTACTTACGACATTCTAATTCGTCGCTATTGTCCTTTGGACAATCTTTGAACCCATCGCATCTTAAAAGTACCGATATGCAGGTCCCATCCTTACATTTAAACCTCCCTCTATCCTTGCAGACGTGATCACCAGACCAATAAAGTAATTTTGGTACTTACCATTCCAAGTTATGTATGAAGCATGCGCAGAAAATTTGCAGAGTTGCAATTACTTGTTAAAATAGCATTTTTTCTTGTATATGCTTTATTTTAGCTGTCTATCTATCTTTAAGTATAATGGCAACAACTGTTCCAAGATGAATTTCAAAATTAATTTGATACTTAAGGCATTGAATATATAGGTACATAATTCAACCAACTTGAAATGTCTGAACACGAGTCGAATTACAATTTGCCCATGTTCGTCGAAGTAATCTCGATTCTGACTGGTACATATAAAATTTGTAGATCTCCGCAGCGTAATAGGTATAGTTCAGATCATTCAAGTTTTTTTTACCAAATTACTAAGATTAGATAGACCCTTGAAAGCACCTATTTTATCAAACTCAAACAAGAAAGTAGTTTATTTTACTTACAACAATCTCTTTCATCTGATGCGTCACTGCAATCGTTGTATCCGTCGCAACGCTTCCTCAGCTCGATGCACGACTGATCTTCGACACATTTGAATTCGTCTTGCGTACATTCTGCAAGTATCATTTTATTTTAATTGCACGCATAGAGGAGTGTGATGTGTAAGTTTGTATGTGTATGATGAATTTTTACGAAGAATGAAATCATTTGTTAAATGAAAGTATTGAAAATTAACACGGGTAGGTACTTCTAATCGAACAGTTGACCTTACAAAAAAATATTTACCCCCGTTATATGCATCGAAATTATTTTACCGAAAAAATATATATTCAATTATTCAATTAAAATTGTATCTAATTTTATTTATCTAGTAGGAAATAGGACTTACCGCAAAACTTTTCATCTTCTCCCTCGGCACAATCGACGACCCTGTTACAGCGGTATGCACTTTCGATGCATTTTCCATTGTTGCAACGGAAATCGTCGACGCCACAAGATTCTGTTGACAAAACAAAAGTTAATGTAGCGACATCTATGACTATTCTATAAACATCCTACATTTCTGTGCCGTTACAGCACACGAAGGTAATAGAACGCCATCTTTCGGCAAACTTTGTGAACTGGCAACACGACATTCTACAACTGGCAACAACAACATTCTAACAAGATGGCATTGGCTGATGTTCATTTCTGATTTTACAAATCTGATGCATCAGAAGGCAAACGATCTATGATATTTGTTGCACAAACAGCTTTGCTGTAGCAACTTTACAAGTTAAAAGAGATATTTGTTCAGTTAATTGGCAAATACACAGTCAAACGACTAAGCTGTCGTCAAACGAGGTCTAAAGTTTTAGTGCTTATTTAACGATCTGGCTCCGAAAATATTCATAATTACGTTCTGTTTTGTCACAAGATTTATATGAATATACAGTTAATATTTACATACAACTATTAGTATAATATTTATAATTCCTTTTGGGAAAACATAAAATGTACCTAATCTAGAAAAAAACATACACCTATGGTCACTAACATCAGCAACCGGGCATATTTTCGAAAAATAATGACCGATAGCAAACCTGTGACCATTATTATCTTAAAAAACAGATTACAACCCACGACAGAAAGTACAATACAATACGAAAATGTCAGGTGATTGAAATTTACAGCCTACAAATACGAAGGATGTCAACTCAATGCGATCACGTAACACTCATACAAACATGTTTGCATAAATCGACAATAAAATGTAAGAAAAACGCGTCGTTTCGCTGAGATTTTCTTGCCATTTTTCCGTGGTATAAACATATTCAGAAACACCTTCACATAGTTAAGATTCTGTAGGCGGAGACAGGCCTACGTGTTAAACTTAGCGTTGTATAATAAATAGGGGCCAAGTTTGACATAGCTTAAATGTTACCTGAGAAGTCTTTATATTTTCCATAAAGCTTTTATTCCTGGACTACAACAATTTATATTTATTTTTAAAATGCATGTAATACATAATAAACTAAATTATAATTGTTTATCTTTCTTCTACATACCTAATGTATACGGACGTTCGAACTATATCATAATCATGTATGAAATAATGTTTTCATATTTTTCCAAGTTATTTAATAAAGTTTTAAAAAATATGGATTTTACCATTCTTATTAAAATTTACCATCCGACCGATTTGTTTTATAAAATCAAGTGTTTAATTACGATAATATTATTTTCAAAGTTAGCATTTAACCATGCTCAGGTCGATGACATAAATCAATTATATTATTAGTATCTATCTACATAATATTACATTAACTACATGACGCAAACTTGAAACAATTTAGGTCATAGGTAAGATACCTAAGGCTGGCCAGGAATGAATTTAAATGACTATAGAATACTGATACTGACAGATGCTAACTACAGTTTGTGGAAAAGCAATGCCAACAGGTATATTGATGCAAAATGTCGAATCGAATCTCGAAATTCAAGACAAATGGTAATTTTAAAACACGTTTCTATTATTAGGTAAGTTGCGCTTACTGTAACGTACCTAGTTGTGTTATCAGAGTAAAAATAAATATAACAATGAGTACACTTTTATTACTTTATCTGTTGTAAAATCTAAAACCATATTTATTAATCCAAAGAATGTGAATTCTCGGATCAAACACACGCTATATCATATTTATAAGGTGCATATTTTATCAGATATAGCTAATTAATGTCAACGTAGTCACAAACGAAACCAAACAAACCGCAAAAGTGGGTGAAGCCGCTGGCTGAAGCTATTTATCTATACATCTATAATTCTATAAATATATAACATGAGATTTACCATGATGCAGTGGTTAATCACTATATCCACTAAAACCTAGAGACTAGCTAGAAATTTGGCAGAAATTTCTCTCCGGGAATACAAAACAAGAACGGATTAAAGGAATATATATGTTTGTATGCAAAATATATTTGACATCAAACATTTTATTAATAATAATCGAATCGGATCAAATAAACTAACGTTTTTCAATTTCCGGGGTCAATTCCAGTCGATAGCGTGGAGCTGAAGTCTGCAGTTTCTTTTAAAAGTCAATATTGTGGTGTAATTGTTAAGGGGAAATAATATATGGTTTTCCTATAATTGTTTTCTGATACAAATACAGTTGTAGGATATGATATTGGCAATTCGTAAAAACGAATAATGCGTGGAAGCCGAAAGCTTTCAATAAACAATGTTACGTTCCACGAATAGTGAGTGAATCCAATTGGGATCATACCCAGTGCAGTGTCTTTCATACGTATTTCAAACACACTGACTAAATGACCTATACGTTGTTATCATTCATACGACATCCAACGTTAATTGAAGATGCCAATGATGTGTCTAGGTGTCGATTTTAAAAGCAAGATCCGAAACAATCGACTGAATTACAAAATTTCGACGTTCAACGATTAACATGAATATATTTTTTTACTTGCATTCGCTGTACCCAAAACGTGTACATTGTACATATTTGCATACTTTGGTACGTTAAATACGTATGTACGAGTAAATCAATTAAAATCAGCAAAACATGATTACGAGAAGAAATACGAGATCGGATTGCGATCTGATTATGACTTTCTCAAAATATGATAAATAATATTATAAGTACCTATCATTAATTTTGTTATAAATATTACAATTATATTAAAATGCTAATTATACAGTCACATTTTCATATTTTTGTACAAATGTTTTTTATTTATATTCTCTCCTCGCAATGTTGCATTTCGAATGAGTATTTGTGATATCATACATATTTTTTTTATCGTTGACGATTTAATTACAAGTCTTTGTATTATTCTACTTCAATGTAATACAAAGTAGATAAATAATAATGCAACGGCTTTCCGCCTTTCCGCTGCAATGTGTAACATGCTGCTATGATAAACACTGAGTATGCACAGTGGTCACCGCAAAACGTATGGTCCCGAGGTATTATCGATAAACAATAATTAAATATATTATAACTGTTGTTCGGATTATGGTTTGGTTTCCTAGAAATGAGTATCATTAAGGTCTCAAAAAGGCAGCGTCAAAAACTGCCTAGGGAAACGCGAATTCTTATTTTATAAATATATATAGGTATGTATATCTAAAGCTGTATTACAGTAAAAGGTAATATAATCAAATTGAAGCCATATTTATCGAATACCTCGGAATTAGGTGCCATTTTTCGAAACACCGCGGAATCAGGTGCTTTTATTCTAATGCAAGTCCGATTCGCACTTGACCGGTTATTATTATTATTTGTTATCATAGCAGCAAAAATACATGTGAAACTCTTAACCCTGTCTTTGAATTTTTCTCTATCTTTTTTTTTTAATTTTTGAATACTAAAAAATAATCTATGAAATATGTATACAGAGTTGACGTATCAAGGTCATGACGGTTTTAGGAAGAGCACGGCATTCCACGCAAATTAATAAATAAAAGAAAATCCTTGGATGTGGTATTAATTAAATTTTTATTAATAATAATTTTTAAATGCCTTGCAATAAATAAAGATGTGTTAATATAAGTATTGATCTCTCTTTGTTTTTACAACAATTAATATCAACGCTCTACGTATTTTTTAATAATTATATTACAATTATATAATATTGTTTTTTAATAATAAACTGGACTCTGAAACTGGAAATGATTGCAAAATAAAATTTGCAGAACTGAGGAAAAAATCTAGCTTTAATATAAATATCATCATTAAATTAAAATTACTATTTCCTTGGGATATTACTCGTATTACGCGACTCCGACGACCTATTTATGATTAATATTTCTATTATTAACATATCTCAGAATTCAACAATTGTATAGTTATAGTTATAATTATATCACAATAAAGTGCCGTACCGGTAGTAAGTGAAGTTGTACAAGGTTTCATAGATACCGCATCCGCCGTGGTAATTTCATATATTAAAGGCACTAACGTAATAGGCCGAAACAAGGTAGAATCGACAAATAAATTAAACTGTGTTATAAGTAGCTGGCCTGCACCAGGCACTGCCTTCCCCTTATTACCAAAATTGTCCCCGAAGCTTTACGTCAGGCCACTTTTTAGTATATTTCGACGGCATTTGATTATAACGATTCGACGAATTTATGTTTACTTTTTTTTTAGTTTTACGTTTTATATTTTTAATCTGTTTTAACACTAATTTTTATCCAGATTGCTAACAGTTTGAATGTTAGTACGCTACTAGCTTTTGTCCGTGACTCCACTCACGTGAATGTCACTAATTGCTCTAAGTAAGACGTAGGTAGTTCCCTCAGGAACAGGACAACTTTCTGGGATAAAAATATCATATTATTTAACCTGGCCTTCTGTCTTGACATCTTATTTATTTATTTATTTATTAACTTTATTGCACAACTATTTAACAAAAATAAATTGAGCAAAAGGCGGGCTTAAAGCAATATAGCCTTATCTACCAGGCAACCTTAGCACGTGCAAGAAAGAGCGTACAGTAAGCCAACTTTACATTTAATTATACAATTACACACATATATACATAGATATATATTTTAAATATATACATATAACATACATTTAATAATATACTAATAATAAAGTAACAAAAGTTAACAACAAAAACATCTTCGAAAATTCATAGCAATCTGTTCAGTAGTTAGGGCTTAAACGCGGAACAAGTCTCACTTTCCCACTAATGATCTTGGTAATAATAGTAGTTGAAATATTCTTCTGTCATTCACCATACGAGTATGATAATTCAAGTTGCCATTGAACGTATAAAGTATTATTAAACAAGTATACGACACGAGTCTCTTAAAAATTCTAAGCGGTGATTCCGAGTAATGGGCTGTACGCTCTTGTTACGGACAAACGTATTTAACAATACAGATTATACAAAGAAGCGCTAAACTGTCAAAGTGAGACGGGTCTTAATAAATATTTGGGCATGTTTATTTGTTTCTCGTTAGTAGAAGGGACACAATAGGTTATTGATGAATTATGCAAAAGCGGTATTATGCGGTTTCGATATGGAAAAATATTTGTCTATGTGTATTTACAGTCACAAATATAAAGATTTAACCACGAAAAAGTTCGCAATAATATCAATCCATAACATGCGTTCAATATCTATCCGCCTGTTTGAACGCAGCGATAGTTCTTTTAGTGAATATATATTTGACGTTTCTATTTACGTATTGTAGTCTATGTATTGTGGTGTTCGTATATCAATTTGCTTCTTTTTATTTTTAATTTTCTGTTATTTTTTTGTAACTATGGAAATCAATCTAAGAATGGATACAGATCATATTGAAGTTATGTCATGGATAGATATTATTGTGGACTTGTTCATGGTTAAATATTTGAGCTTGTGTCTGTACATCGGATCTACGGTGTGGATGAAACACAAACTGTCCGTTTATATCGAATATTTTGCCTGCACGCAGTTTTTTTAGTTTAGTCGTTGCATCGGGTTTTACGAGTTGTATCAAACAAATCAGATAAACATTATTTTATCTGATTCATTTGATTCAATTTGAAAAAAAAAAACTGAAAAAAATGTTGCTTAGAATATGCAAAAACGTGTTTGAAAAACGTCATCTTCTATCGATTTTAAAAATTCGACCATCCAATTTGTAAATGTACTTAGTTCCATACGCGTATTATGTACTAAAGATTTTGTGGAAGGATTTTTGAGGACAAGTGAAGGATTTTTTTCAAATCAGTTAAATAGTTTCGGAGCCTATTGAATTGAAACAGACAACCGCTCAAATCTTTTATCTTAATAATATAAGTGTAGATAAGTCGCTTTGCCTCCGTGGGTTGACCCTCAGTGGTAGAGCGCATGAGCAGCTTCAGAAGGCGCCTCACTTACGACCTTCTGTCATGCTAATATCATCATCTCCCTCGGTGGTTAATCTTTCGTGAACCCTACTGGGTCGTTTGACAAAAATCAGAATGGATAAAAATGCATCCATTACCATTATAACGTTACCGTCTCGCTTATACATGTATCTTTTGCTCTGGTTTATTTAATTTTATCGTAAACGTAATGTTGACGTCTTTGTCTATAATTATGACATAATTACTAAATGATACGCTTTTGTCCTAATTAAACAACCTTTTAATTTGTCCCAATTAATAAACCTAAAAAATCTGGTTATATTTATTCTGCTCTGTAAAGGTTCACTAAACTAAGGATACGCGAAATTTCGCCCCTGAACTAATAAAAGGGGGAAAATAGTTTTATATCTAAAATATCTATGAATCAGGCCAAAAAACTAATTACGCCGGCGAAAAAACAGACGGAAAGTGTTTTAAGACGTAATCTAAAAGTCATAGCGTTAAAAATAGAAACTGCGTAGGAATTAAATTGTATGATATTCACTTTTGTAATATCTCTCGTACGTAGATCACGGCGTCATCTTGTACGAGTTGCTACTGAACTTCACAGTTTTTGCTTAATTGGTCGTACACGAGGGCCCTTTACATCTTAGCGACATCGAAAATCCACTTTGTACCAAACATGAGCCTGCCTCAAAGAGGTGTATGAATATTAAAAAGTTTTATCTTATACGATCAAATACCTCATGACCAGAACTGATAGACTGTACCGTATCTATATTAATAAAAATTAACGGTTATTTTTTTAATAAATCAATTCAGGAAGGTAATATGTAAAAATAAAATTCAAAAAAGTAAACAAGCGTCTAATATTAATGAAGAAATGTGTGCGAATCAAAGATAACCTATCTGTGATGGGAATTAAACAGCTTTTATACATGTGTGTATTCAGTGTTATGAAAAATTCAATAAGTAGTGATTCCAACAGTTACAACAATGGACGTCCCATTGGATTTAACACTTAGGTAAACCACAATTTTAAAATATATTTAAAACAATCGCCGAAGCCTTTGTGAAACTGATAGTAAACGTTTTGTTATATTTTAAATATTACATGTTTTATTGGTAGTCAATGTTAAGTACCAACCAGTTATTCGATGACACTCAATTATTTCTTTCTTTGAATCGTTCTTTTATATTATTTTTACGTTTGATATCGAATAAAAATAATACAACCTATTTATAAAGATTGAACCATTCTTCTTCTTCCTAGCATTTTTCCCGGACTTAACCAGGGTCTGCTTTATTCTAGCCTAAGTTTTGACAGGTTACT
>DVXP01000014.1:0-40824 GCA_018235645.1 Junonia grisea | reverse complement strand
GGATAATTATTACATACTTAACTCATTTTTGAATTTTTTGCAAAAGTGACAGTGTCGCACCGGGGGTGCGATATTTTATTCAATAATGCCGAGTTTGGTATCAAATATGTATTAATTATAAGCTATTATTCGCCACATACCCCAAAATAATAAAAAATAAGTTAAAAAACGAATTTACTAAAATAATTTTACTAAAAGTATGAAGCAAGTAATGTAAGAGCCGTGGTCGTATGCAGTTTACTCTAATAAGTAATGCATTCTATACGACGACACGACTACGACATACGACTAGGTACAATTTCTTGTTTCATACTTTTAAGTCGTCGGTTTTAGTTATTGAACTTATTTGTTTTATAGTTACCGAATTATGTTTACTTGCAAACATAATATACCACCGTTTTTTAGACAATTTAGACCTCTACTATTCTTTTAGATCGT
Organism: Junonia grisea; assembly: GCA_018235645.1. Lineage (NCBI taxonomy): Eukaryota > Metazoa > Arthropoda > Insecta > Lepidoptera > Nymphalidae > Junonia > Junonia grisea. Next base: position 40,386 of record DVXP01000014.1, on the reverse strand, counting down.
TTTCACACCCGGTGTATTTATTGCGTGCGATCGTTAGTCGCCGACATACGAGTAGCATCGTGTCATGTCATGTGACATTTAAGGGTAGTAAAAAATAAGTAAAATAATAACAGCCTGTAAATATTCCACTGCTGGGCCTAGGCCTCTTCTCCTATTAAGGACAATGTTATAGATCTTAATCCACCACGCTGCTCCACTGTGGGTTGGTGGGTTGACATTTAAATGTCCTGTTAAATAATTAGTGTGTGAGCCCCTCTACATAAGATAATTAGCGTTCGTCATGAAACAAAATTATTGCCTGTTTCATGCAAATACTCATTCATGTTAAGCGTAGTTATTAACTAAAACCTTCTTTATTTTAAATGGTAAACTACTGGTTTGTTTATTATTTATATTGGGTACTAGTAGGAATGATTAAATTCAAAGGTATTCTAAGAGGAGATTCTCGTGAGGTTAACTAGCTGAGATAAAAAATCTTGAAAAATTTAACTATGAAGAAAACATGTGAAAATGTTTACATCACACAATCGGATTTATTATGAAAATTAATGATCAATTTGTACATGTACCTAAAGATAACTACATTATATTAGCTATCTAGATTTTTTTAGTTTGTGCTATTATTGGTTATTGTGTGTAAACTATCAATTTAAGATGAATGGAGGCGTATTGTATTTTTTTAGACGACAGAATGGTTTAGAGCTAAGTCGCATTACTATTAATGGCAGGTATTTTGTTAAGTAATAATACTTTTACAAGCGACTGTATTGAATGCACCTTTTTGTGATTGCAGCATATTTTGCAAAATTGCCAAAAAATGTAAATAAATTTCGATATTCTCTAACAGTTCCAAGCCTTGAGCTGGTAAAAATATCTCCACAAAGCGGCTATGCATATAACATATTACCTACATGTTTTGACATAAAAAAGTTGGACATAAGTTATATGGAGATTATATTCAATTACTACTATAACTTAAATAACAGACGTCATTGGGTCTGATACCGTCAGAATCAATAGGTACACGACGCTGGGTGATTTTATGCTGAACTACTATGTTGAAAAAAAATATATAAAAAGGAAACAAAACGAAGATATATAATGAAAGATAAATTAAATAACAAACATCTCTTTATTTAATAATCATGTACTGGACATTTATAAAGAAATACATTTATGTTGTACGAGTAGTACCATAATTATGTCACATCCATATCTTATTATAATTTGTACAAGAAAAACGGTTAGGTTAAAATCAAGTCTATTTTATAATAGAACACCTGAATTCCGATCATGAGGTAGTTTATATATGAATGGCAGTTTTTTTTTTGTCTATAAACATGGCATTTTTTATAATTTCAATTACATAATGTTGTTACATTATTGGTTGTTTTGAAAAAATCTAAAATAACTACATGGCACAGAACTCTACTACTTTTAATAACTTTTAAAATAAACAAATTTGCAATGAAACAATAAATTTAAAAATTATTATTAGATAATAAAATAGGAACTCAAATCGATTGCAGGTCATAAAACAATCACAAATTACTTTTTAAATATAAGTCTGCTAAAGTTACATTAAGTTTTACAAGAAACGAAACTTAAAATACATTGGATAATCAGTCTCAAACAGTAAAATTGTCTTCGATGTTATGTCGCTGATAACGCTCGATATAGCAGTTGATTACACGCTGTCTCAAAAGAGGTGAACAATAGAAAATATTTGAAGAACTTTGGCTCTTTACCCTGGCACGATGTCACCACTCGAATGAGGTAGATAATGGCACATCACTAACATTACGCTAACTACCAATAGTATAATTACAACATTGTAACATTCATATTACTAACTCTAGTTGATTTTAATTTTTTTTGTACATATTTAATTTTGTACCTATAATTTCTTTGGGAAAAATATTTTCTTATGCATACGTTGAAATATTACTCTAGAGAAAACCCTTTCATGATCCCTTAACACTAGTGAAAAATAAAATAATAATAATCAACAATCAATACTGCTTAAATACGTTCATACATTAAGTATAAATCATGTGCGCTAAAATATGCAGAACAACTAATGAAGATATTAAATTAGATTAAAACGAAGAACATAATCATACTACTCCTAATAGGAAACTAATACCCGTAGAACAAATTGCAATAATGCTCATATTTATACATACATCTACTAAAACGTCGCCACGCTGGGCGCTCCACCTTACACGTAAACATGCGCTATCATAGCCATGTACATTGCGAAATTCAGCATTCGTATTTATATACAGTATTTTTAAATTAAATATTTTGACTGAATCTTAATCTAAGAATATATTCTCTACGGTGATAGTTCGCGATGTACATTGCTCGACAGTTTACGTTTTTAAGTATCGATGTCGGTCTGTTGACAACAGATACTTTGTAATTGATGAACTTAGAACTATGCACACAACAATAGCCTGTGCAACTTGGCCGTAAATATATACATACGATATTAACAATAATCGTTTCCACGATAGTTATAATCTATATAAAATCCTACAAACTAACGGATAAATAATAAATAATTTTATAATAGAAATAGCTTTATATACAGAAGCTTGCCGCGCCTGGTCGGCTCATCCTTTATCTCGGTCTCGCTCTCTCGAAATTGACTCGAATCCATGAGTAATTACTACATCTAAAGCTCCATTGATTTCTAATAACAGTCCCCTATCGAAGCATTACTACAGAATAGGTTACATAACGGTTCGCTTTTTGTTACGAAACAAATAAATACTTATAAAAATTAACGAAATTGTAAAAAAGGCATTGATTTTTTAAGAAATGAGTACAAATAAGGGTAATTGAGAACTGGTTATTAAAAGACGAAATGGATCAGGGCGCGAACAATAGCGACACATTTGTCGTGCAAACCTGGTGACCGAATCAATACTTTATAATCAACGATTGTTAACTAGCCATTGTAGCCGAAATAATGAAGCAATGTCGCGACCTTCTCAGCCTCAATCGTATTCCGGTTACCGTTCGTCGAGCGTGAGGAAGGACATCGATTGGAGATCAATAAATGGCGACTGAACTGAACGCGTTTTTCTATCCTATCAAGAACAAAAACATAATAAATCAAAAAATATCTTTTGTGCAACATGTTCTTTTTGCATTTCGAAACAAAAGGGCAAAAAAATGGTCTGGTTTTTGCACTACCTCGCTTTGCGATTATGCAAATGTTACGACAATAAACTTCCAAAGTGTAACATTCACGTTTTTATGATGGACAATTGAAGTTTTAAAAAGTTAATATAATAGCCGACTACCTAACGAGGCTATATCAGTAGTTTTACCAAGAATAAGCACAAAAAGAGACAGACGACCGTTACAATTTTTTTGATATTTTGAAGATTTTCTTAAATAGTAATATAATTTAGTAATTTCGAAAAGAGCGAGTGAGTAAAGTTGACATAAAGCGACGTCGGCGCGGCTCTACATGGGAGGAACTCGTATACCGGCTCAGCGTCGCAAGGCGCTAGGCCCGACGCAAGCACCCACTACGCAGAGTGCATGCGTAAGTCAGTTGGCGAATCCGGAGTCGCCGGTCTTCGCGGGAGTGACAAGTCTTCGGGCTCAGTTTGCTCGGGCCACTCATCCCAGCGCCAATCGGGTACGACGGCCGCTGGAGGACTCGGTGTTCCGGGTTCGCAGCCACTGCCCGAGCAGCGATGTAAGGCGGCTGCTTGTCGCCTTCTAAATCTAGCACCACATCGACAGGAAAATGGTGCATCACCTTCATGTACTAATGCGTGAGCTTTCAGTTGATTTGAATCTGAAAACCGAGCGGGGCAGCGAGCGCACGCGTACGGACGCTCACCGGTATGAACGCGAAGGTGTCTTCTTAGATTTGCCACTTGTACAAAATGACGGGGGCAATGTGGACAACTGTAGGGTTTTTCTCCAGTGTGAAGTCGAAGGTGTGTTTTCAAATGATGGTCGCGTGTGAAGCGTTTGTGGCATTCGCCACATTCAAACGGTTTCTCGCCAGTGTGGGTGCGCTCATGATTCTGGAGGACGTGTTTGTAACCAAAAGACCTCGAGCAAACCTTGCATGTGAAAAGTTTGTCTCGAGGTGGATCAGTAGCTCCGGGTGAAGATCCAGATGACGGCGGTGAAGGTGGTGCGTTGGATGAAGTATCGTCGAGTTTAGGAGTGCGTCGGCGTTTGCGTGCGCGCTCCAATTCGGGAGCGGGTGGAGGTAACAGTGGCGCGGGCGGTGACGGCGGCCAGGCGGCTAGTAGTGCTCCCGAGTACAGTTCAGCTGGCAGACCTGCCACCAGGGCAGCAGCCCGACTCGCTAGCAATCGTTCCGCCAGCATGGGTAGGGACTCTTCACGCATACTCGATAGCGATCTTACCGATACACCTGTGGACAATTTATTTTTAATTAATAAAAGTAATATGTAGTGTACAAAGTTATAGGTATTTTATAAATAAGCATGAGCAGTAGACAGCCATACGTAAAGAGGTATTAGGTATATATAAAAAGATATATTCATATAATTGTAAAGTTTGACATGATCACTTCCGTCACGGGCAAGTCTTGGCCTAAACAAACAGGAATCCCAAACCTATCGATAGCATACTTATCAGCAGGAGAGGAGAAAAAACTCAAACAAAAACTATGTCGGACGCAGCGAAGGAAACATTTGGTCGCAATCACTTCGTTGCAAGTTGCTTCCGCCCCGACCTGTTGCGCAAATTAACACCGTGACTATTTTTCAAGTTTAGTGTTTAAATAGTAATTTATAATTTTACTATTTCGATATATTTTTCCGAAAAAGTAAGCCTAGATCTGCTTCCGTAAATTATTGTATCGGGGGGTAGAGGTCGCGGGCGGCGGGCCCGTCCGGACCACTTACCTATATAATGGAATTAATTATTATTCTTCGAGCGGCAGACTCCGCCTGCGCGTTCCACCCAAATTATATTCAAATATTAATTTCGACGAAGAAAAGCCTTTTTGAGAGCACTTAATTAAAATTAGACAAAATCATAATTGAAAGTTCTCCTCGAGGCGTGAAGACGCCGGCGGGGAGGGAAGCGTCTTCCTAATATTATCTACTTAGCTGTGGAATTAATTTCGGCCCGACTCCGACTTCTGTCGTCGCACTTAATTAAGTAAATCTAAGTATATTTTCGACAACCGAATATAAATTCTTATAAACTCGTAAAGTAATATTTTCTCGTAAGAAATCAATTATATTATTAATGAACGATTGTTAACTAATTATTTTAGTCGAATATAATGTAGTAATTGAAAACAAGGCATAAAAAACGGCAATGGCTACAATAGCCTTTTTATCAAAGCACAAGTCGCGGATAAGTAAACAACAATCACGATCAATTACAATATCTATTTCAAGTTTATGATTAGACGAAATTCGCACGTCCCGCGGACTTACGCCATAACTTTTTAATAACATTCCGCGCGTCGCTCCGCAGACGAACAGCGCACCGACTTGTGACCAGAATTATAATATTACTAGTGTTATAAACTTTGTATGAATTTAGATAAGAATGTTGGATTTACAAAAATTGACTTGAACCACGTACCTAACAAAGACCTTCTGTAAAAGTGTACGAAATAATTGATCGTTATATAAAAAACCTAAATATAAATATTTACATAAAAAATATTGAGCAAACTTATTAATGTTAAAAAAATGTATGTTAAAGCATCCCAGTATTGTTGTCGTTTTTATTATTTAGGGACAATCCGGCGAGCAAAGAGTAGGCGATAAATTTGAACATTACCTCGTGGCGCACCCTTCCGTGCGACGCTTTTTATGTGCTAAAGAGTTGTAATTATCCCCTCTTTATACGCCATAAATATTTGTCAATAACCCGTACTCAATACTTTTATGGACTGCCTGCGGCCGCCACTCCATAACTCATTATTGCGCAAGGGTTCGTCAGATACATAATGACTCAATGACATTTTTTGTAAGATAACTTTAAGTATCATGTTTTATAAGTGATTCAATTTTCTTTTCATAAATCATTTTCTCATTTTTATAAGCTAATTCTTAAACGTGTCAACTAAAAATTGATAAATAAAATTACTTTTTTTACATATTATATTATGGGTAGCCCCTTTCATAAGAAGTAACTAAGTAAACATTAACAAATAAATATGTTTCGAAAATTAATTCATTCCCTATGTTACATTAAATTAATTAAAAATTAATTAATTATATAACACCTTAAGATGTTAGTTTTTTATTTTGTTTTATATTATAGAAAAACAATACAAATGAAGCTAAATCTTGCTACTCTATCATTTTACTCCTAGCAACGTGTGGCAAAAGACATTTTAAACCATGAACCCAATTTAATCAAGGCAGCATTAATAGGATTTACCTAGTTTTTTATTTTAGTTTTAAGCTTCGTAAGTGAACACCGAAATATACGGATTACGATCTAGTATGGTTTCAGTCATTAAGGGTTAAGCGAAAACCCGTGCACGCCACAGAAACTATTGTGGCTTCTCCAAAATCATCTAATTTAACGACGCCACTAATTAAGTAATATTTCTTGGTACATATTTGTACGTAGCAAGTTTCCATATTTGATATCTGCGACACTTAGATATAGGATCGGTATTATAATATAGCTTTTGAGCTTTTGTTTATAAGTATTTTATTTTTTATAAAAACAGACCACTAGTATTTATTTTAACGGTAGATTTTGATTTTTTTCAGATTGCTTACATAAGTATTATTTTGATATTTTGAGTTAGTTTATTATAATTATTATGTAGCCATGTATAAGAATCGCAAGTTACTACATTTCTTAACAATACTGGACGTTTGATTAATTACATTAATTTTAAACGAATCCATAATACCCAATTTTATGGATTATGTATTCCTAGTAATACATCCACATAATGTAAAAAAACGTGTTCTATTGTAACCTAATTGCCAATAATAAAATAATTAATGCGATTTATTTTGCAATAATTGATCATTTGAATAATGATTACTTATAGATAATCAATTAATATAACTAACAAGTTATTGACTAACTTAGTTAAAAATAAGACTTACCTAATCGGGTATCATTAATTAATCACAACAAACTTGTGTAATATTATTACATTATCCGAATATAACACCGACTTCATGAGTACCTAATGGATATTAATGGTTACTTCTAGTAAAATAATATAACGAAAATACATTTCGATTATTACTACTTACTATAAAATTTTGAGTCTGATTTGTTTTACGTTCGTTGTCATCTTTTTTGCAAATAATATAAAGTTAAAGCTGATATTTAATTGACACTTCCAATTACACTTTTTGCATTTATACGCGAAAACAAATATTGGTTGTCATTAATTAATCACATAAAAAACTGATAGGATAGAATGAAAAGTAAAAAGTGTTACGATCGCGTATTTTAAGATATTCGTAGCGGATCGTAGCGCGGCATTAGACGCTCGCTACAGACTACGGTTCACTGAATCTGCAAAGCTCTCGAATGCAAATAAACCATGTGTGCGACAGCCTCGCTCGCCCAATCGCGGCGTGCGCTACACGCATGTCGTGAACCGCTAACTTTTGAAACTTTTTACATGACATGCATTTGAAAATTTAACAGTAAGTTAGTTATAGTATAAACAATAAAATGTACAAACCTCTGGAATTCTGATTCGACTGCAGCGATAAGGCCATCTCACACGAACTTCACGAAAATCATTTATTGTCACACTCGAAACGTCTTTAGATTTGGCGTAATAGTCTATGTTATCAGGATGATAAGTGGTACTAGTTAATATCGGTGGAACGGTTACGAAGATGTTGACATGTTCCGCCGGTGCGGACTCGCGTTTGCGAATGAGGATAGCGCGGAGAACGAACGCGCTCGGTGGGACCTACCACAACACTGGCGATGGCGCGGCGCTGGCCGGCCGCCCCTCGCCGTAAACACACCCCCACGCCCCACCCGGCCGCGCCGCCCCCCGCACCGCACCCCGGTGCACTCCACGTGCACGCAATGCATTCACTTTTTATGGCCGCTACTACATTATGTTCCTCTCCTACTAGTTTTTTAGCCCCCGTAACGAGCATCACATAAGCACTTTTTTATGTTTACGATCGGCTCCCGTTCGGGGCGGGCGGTGCTTTCTTCTGTTACTAATTTGAGATCGTCCATAGTCTTTTTTATCTTTGAAAACTTTTACTTCCAAAATAGTTTTATTTATTACATATTAGTCATGATGTTGAATGTGCACATTGTTATATAATATACATATCCTAGATATAGGTATAGTGATCTTTGAAATTTGGATAATTATATTTCAAAAATATTTTAGGTAACTAAATATTAAATAATTTTGAAAATGTATAAAATCCAAATAACGTACTACAACTTAACACTGATTGCTATATTATAACTACTCGTTCGGTTATCAGTTTAATGTAGTTGATTTAATCAAAAATTAAACAAAGCATAATAGGGCCTGGTGCATCGAAAATTCTGTGTTAATTAAGTACACTTTACGCAAAAATCTAAAATCATTTTTCGGAAACGTACTAAAATTCGATAGTTTTGCATAATAACCCATAAGTGGCTTAATAACGTTAAAACTATCGGTTTCGGTGTTAATATACTATTGATTTTGAGTTTATTGCGAATTAGGATCACAACTTACTCAACTCAACTGACGGCAAAATTCTAAAATCGATAGTTTTTGCGTGATTAACCCATAATGTTGATGCATGTATGGTTGTATGTTGGTAACGTGCTAATTTTTAACCACAAGTTAAACACAAATATGCGTATAGAAATACGTAGGTAATTCGTATGCGTATAAATTCTTTAATGTTCGTAGGTCTTACGAGTATAAACTGTAATTCAAATCTAAGTAATTTTGTAAGTCAATGGAAAATATCATACTTTTCACAGCTCCAAACCTTAGTCTAGGGCTTACTAAAGTCTGCATTACCTAGGAGATGTGACATAAGTTTTTTTTATTATTATTGTATTTAGATTTTTAGATAGAAAGACCGAGAAATGAGGATGTTTCGTAGTAGTTTTTCTAATCGACTTCAAAAAAGAAAGAGCCTTTCAATTTAACCGTGTGTTTTATGTATGTATGTATGTATGTCCAGCCCCATCAGTTTCGCCAATTATGACTCAGTTTCAATGATTATTTTTTTGACCAATAAAATATGTTTCCGAGATGGTCCCATATAATATTTATAAAAATCGGTTTAGTAGATATTTAAAAATAAAATTATCTGATATAATTAATTAAAAAAAAAATACTTAATGCAATGGTTGCAGTCGTCGGCGTGATTATCTTGTGATAACTTTACTGATTGAAGTCAGTTTTTCTCAAACATTAAAGACTTTCGATTAAAGAAAGATTAAGAAAAAACGTACAAATAATGTAGATTTATTCATCTAATAGAATTGGTCATATTGATCTCGTATTGTGTTTCCTAACTTCGTCCTTCAATAACTCCCGAGGCAACTATTGACTCAAAGACAACACATAAAAAAACATAAGTGTCGGGACACAGTGGCGTATCGCGTAAATTAAACGTTTTTATCGCGCGCACGGCTGCGGTTATTTTTACCGTTTTCACTATTTATACCGGCAGTAGCACGCGCCCTACGCCGTACGCGCTTTTTATCCTGGCAAGGAGCTCTGCGGTCGTTCCTCTGATAACTCTATTATTAGGATAACTTACGTGACAGATGGTAGTTTATTAGTAATCATCTTATACATAGCTGTAGATGAAGAATTCCTTATGTTATACGCGTAATGATTTGCTATGCAAATTTTTCGTTGCGTTCATTAACAATCAAGTTAATCAATATTTAATGGCGGATATGTAATAAGTTTTCTTTTTGTTATGCAAAATTTTTCTTTAAATACCAAATTACATATTTGCAAAGTTTACTATTCAACAATACCTGTGATTGTTCTACTATTATAAAACTTCCTTATAATAGTGTAATTAAAAAACTACACTGCTTCCTTCACAATGCACGGTTAAAAGATTGTTAGTTTTTTAAGTCGTGTTCCCACCTGCTGCTGTCGCGTGCCGAAAATGTTTGTTTGAATTTTAACTCTATGTCTTTGATATTAAGGAGCATTTTAGCATTTAGATGTTTGACGTCGTGCTGTTTTTTATTCTTAAAAAAGTATTCCCTGTCTCGTTCACTTGAGATCCATTATCCTAGTTCATCAGGATGTTTAGGTTTGTTATCTCGCACACGCCGTCGCACCTTGCCTCGGTTTCGGGTGCAGACCCTCAATGTTTTACCAGGCTATCTATAAATTAGGCAACAACAGGATCTTTGTCTCGCAAACATTTGCAGATAAGAAACCTTAGCGGCAGGTGTTTGCGAGACTTTATCTATAATCAATATTAGTTATAAGTACAACGTTAATTAAGAACAGATAAAAACCTCAAAAGGCAAAATTCGGCATCGTTTATTATTATTTGCAGATTGTATCGGTCACCTAAGATTTATGTTATTTGTCAATCTATTTCTGTTGTAATTGGTTCAGTGAATTTTTTTAAACATATTTTTAACAAAAACTAGAATAAATATATTGCTTCGCTCGCGTAAAATTTGTATTGCTTGTTGAATCCGGATAAAAACTGTGCTTTGTTATCATATAAAACCTTGATCTAATTTTTAACATTCTTTTATTTTAATTAGTGATTAATCTAAATGGATGTTATCACATTATATATCTACTTTTACTTAATATGTACCTTAAAATACATTTGTATAGTTGTAAATACATATAATTAAACAGACTGTAATCAAATAATCATATTCTTAAATTCATATATACTTATATCTAATTTGTTTTTTAATTAATTAAAAAGTGGTATATAAATTCGAAACATAATATGTACCTACATACCTACATCGATACATTGCGAATGTTACATCAATTCAGGCTACTAAGAAAAACGTGTACAAATACATTTCTATTGCGATAAAAGTGAAAGTTCCTTTGTTTCGAGAATGCCACGACCCTCTGTAGGCCACTCCGTCAAAAGAGCTAACTCTTTGAAGCCGTGAAACCACAATTAAGCCTTGCCGAGGAGAATTCAAGGACACGTCACTTTACCCCAAATAAAAGTGCTTCTTAAAATCCATCCGAACACTTTTGCTTTCTCTTTATTCGCACTGCTTATATAAATGCCCTTTGTCATACTGTGCGTTTGAAAACAATAAACCCCTTTACGCTTTGATAAAAAAGATGTTTCATGACCACCCATGTGCTTACATTCTTTTTATAAAAATAAATATTGTTTGTGTTTAATATTAATTACAATAATTTAAATGTGGAATTTTGTATAACCGTGAATAGTGCATATCTTCAATACAGAAGAAATGCTTCTGTCAAATTTTAATGTATTATTGTTTCAGATATCGTTACAAGTTATAATTTAAGTAATCAATTTAAGGTTTTTTTGAGTTAAATTTACAATGCTTGGACGCTTGTCTCTTTCGTAATTTTATTTTATTTGAAAGAAGACGGAAAATAAGGTCTTGTATTAATTACAATTAATATAGTTTTGGTTGCTTACTTTTTGCGGCAAAATATTATTTACTTATTATATCCCAATATTTATCATACTCCGGATGAACGACCCTAATAAACGCTCCATAAAAAAAAATCGGACAATTTTATAGTTCTTGAGATAGGGAATTTACAAGTTGAAGTAAACAGACCCTTAGGCTTTTTTATAAATAATATAAAAAGCGCTGGTAGTATAATTGTTTTTATATATACATGTTGTAAAATTCTATAATGTAATACAAAGTTCAAGCTAAAGGTAAAAGTTACCCTATTTAAGAAGTGAATCACTCTAATTTGCTGCAATATAAAATCATAAACTTTAAAAGCGAAAGTAAGGAATTAACTCCATCACAAAGTATCCCGACATGCGCAAGTAATTTGTCGTATTGCGCTCCCAAATAAAGACAATGAGGATTTAGTCTGCTCGCCTAAATTAGAGCAACCCGCTTTATGACACCATTGTTTGATAAATACTTGCAAAACCGGTCAATGGTGCCGGCTGCCGGTAAGATTCTTTGAGACAATTGCAAAATTGAACGTTGACTATTATTGTAATGAGGCAAAAGGTGTTTTAATATTCTACTTATTTACTATAACATTTATTACCTACCAAAATGTAATAGTTATAAGCCATTTTAATTGAATGCTTGTAAAACCGTACTTTCTTGTTAAAACGATTGTTTTGTACAATGTGATTGCTTACAATATGATTCGCTCCCTTCCGTGTGAACGACAGATGTGCACTGGCGCCGCGGAAATTATAAAAATTGTGAATATTTCATTCACATTATTGCGCATTCGGCCGTTACGAATCAATCGCATACAATGGATCGAGTTTAAGCCATTTTTTTTTTATTTGATGGTGATTTTAATGTAAATTTTAGGTAAAACGAACCGTCTGAAAAATAAGGGTGAATCGGAAGCTAAAGTATAGTAACAATCTTATGATTGATTACAAACTTGTTTTTGCCTTTATTTAGGTAGACTGACGTTTCAATGACATGAAATTGACATACGTTTCTGCGATAATTGTGTTTTTTTAGTGTAAATTGAAAATTGAAAAAAGATATTAAAGTTATTATTAATTTTAGCAGTAACCAATGAACTGGATGTTAATTGCTTTGTATAATGTTACACAAAGTACGTTAAAAATGACAAAAGCATCAATTCTCTTATGATGAACCCAATTACAGTTGCATTATTTTCTTCTTCAACATTTTTGTTAGTATTTTTTATTCAAAAGTCAGTTAAATATAGAATAATCGGAAACCCGTTAGACTTTTAATAATTCAACAGTATAACAATATTTCTTATAAAAATTTTATCCGCTATTCCTCTATCGTTCCGGTACATCACGCAGGTGAGAGCCAGAGACAATCGAACGAGGATAACGTATAAAATATCGCCTCCAAAGGATTCGCATTGAATATTTATCCCCAGCCGCGTAGCCTTGTCCGAACGCCCTTTGTTCTCGACGGCCGTTTAAACTTTTGATTCTGCAACGGCAACAGTAAACTGGATCCTCAGAGTTGACAAAATACCCTACATATGCTTCAATTTCAGGCGAAAGTGAGCTATATGCCTTATAGATTAAGGTTCAAAAAATCGCATTTACTTTAGCAGGAGATACGTCATTAGGTCAGTGACAGGTGGCTATTTCTATGCTTGCGTCACGGACTCTCCCCTTCCGGGTGTGATGAATAATTCCCTTTTTCTGTTCGAGAGAATTGTCCTTGCGAACTAGCTCGGCGACTCGATACGCGCCGGTCGCTTCGCATAAATGTGAATTATATCCTACACTATCCCACTTAGTGAACTCCTCTTTTTATTTCAACCCTAAAGCGGAATTTACGTTTAGTCCCAAGTGAACATTACGACATTTTATATGTTCATATGCCTACAGACAGAACTGGTATTTTACGTAGGATTTTGTATATTACCGCTAACGTTATGATGTAATCTTTTTCTTTTTATCTATGTACCTTAATTACCTACCGTACCTTAATTATGTAATTATTAAACTGTCTTTATTCAACAATACATTGTTATTGATAATGATGTTATCGGAGTATTTAAAATGTATTGGTAATCACTAATCAGTGTAGTTATAAACTGAATCAGATGATTTCTTAGCTATTACACCGGTCTAGAGAATCAATCATCTTTTCAGATATTATAAGCATTAAGTACAAAACGAAAGACAATGAATGAATCATATAAAAAATTAAAAAGCGAATTATTCTTCTAATAAGTCTGTGTTTTTTGTACATAGAGATCTAAGTACATACGAGTGCACGTTACCGGGTACGTCCGGCTGGCCGCGATTAAGGGACAGCTCGATCACTCCTTCCATCCAACCCCATTCATAACGTCTTTCAAATGTCTCGGCCTTTGTGTCCCCGCGATCGCCAAAGCTGTCACCTTTTGTAACGTGCGACTCATCTCGTCCGCTGTCAAACGTCTTGCACAAATTCAAAAATAACATCGACATGCATTTTTTTCGATGTCCTGTGCAAACGTTAGATAAGTTTAGCTTTTGGACTCTTTGTTCATGCAAACAAGGGACGTGTCCTGTTTCTTATCTATTTCTGATCGCGCGACATTAGGACCGACTATAAAAATGTATATTTAATGTAAAATTTACATAAAATAGTGTATGGTATTTTATAAAATATATCCAATAGATTTTATTACTACGCGTAGCTAACTTTAATCACAAATCTTTAATATACATATGTACATGGTTTAATAAATTCAAGATACATATTTCAAAAATCGGTAGCGAACTTCAAACGCTTCATTATTAACTTATTTTCAAAGTAATTCAATAAATATATAAAGTTGCAATACATATATATTTTATAGGTGAAATTAGCACACAATTTTCAGTCAGTTTTATCTCAAATCTTATTTGTCACAGTATCAAGGGTGCACATTTTATGTGGCGAAAAGACACCACACACTACAATAGCCTCTTAGCTTGACATCAATTCGCAATTTTTTAAAAAATACAATGTCTACGCACTCGTGCCGCCGCGGGCGACGCGCGACTCTCTATTGTGACGCATTCAAATGCATAATTTGTTGAGCACATGTCGGTTTTTTACTGAAAAAAATATAAAAAAATGACCTTCAGTTCGATAGGTAACAGGGATCCAATAGATCTCATTTATTGAATAATTTGACCCGTGGACATCGAACAAAAAGAACCAAGTCCAGGTGGGAGCTTAAAAAAGATTCAACGATTTTTAAATTCAAAGTTTGTCGTTAATAGCTTAGAATATTATTTTTCTAGCAATGTTATTTTTTAGGAACGCGTGCTCGACATAAAAAATGCAACGACGCTTAATATAACACCGAGCTTTTGAGTTCATGCTTAAAAATTATTTTTAATTCCTTCTTCTGACATATCCAAAATAAACATTTTTTTAAGGAATTTAACGCCCAGCGCAATATACTTAGGTATATTGCGCTGGACACCTTCAAGCAATATACTCCCTGCAGAGCTAAGGGCTTGGTCAAAGGAATTTTCGAATTAATCGGTATGTCCATTAAAGAAAAGTTAACTTTTAAGTTGCAACCTCAAATACAAATGAACATACCAATTCACAAAAAATGAACTTTCACATCTGCTTTTAGAACAAAAAAAATATTTTAATTTAAATAACGTGATACACTGACAAAAATATAATCCACTAGCAGGCTTCACACAAGTCTTACTAACATTTTGAAAATTTAATGTAGGCTACATCTTCACCGGGGATGGTGTAGCTTCCCAACAGTGAAAGAATTTTTTAAATCCGTCAAGTACTTTCGGAGTCAATTCAAACAAACAAACAATCAGATCTTTCCTCTTTATAATATATAATTAGAAAATATCATGGATATATCAAAACCACAATTAGTAAAATCAAGGCACGTCTAATGTATAACTGTAACACTTCGTGTGTTACGCAGCTTTACAATCGGTCGCAGCAAATCCTTCCTACACGTAGAGACGGCGCGGCGCGTTGTGACCTTTGTAGCCCTCGTCTGTCTTTGACAACTGCGAATCAGCCCTTAAATAACTGCCCTTTACATCATACAACGATTTCGACATCGATTTCAAAGACAAAACACATCTAAATTGGATTCGATCCATATTTTTTTACGTATCAAATATCCCTATTTCGGTCAATGTATCAAAGAACAAATATTTTATACCGAAATATATTCTACAATAACTTTTTTTCATAAAACTATTATTACTTCATATTATAAAGATTATATTGTAATCTATCACTTTGCGTAAAATCTACAATAAAGCTATGGCATATCAATAGTTTTTATATTCATAGTGAATATACCAATACAATTTCTGTTTTGTCTGTACAAGTTTTTAACATGAGTGTAATTATGTTTTATTTAAGAGATTTAGTAGCAAATTTCCAAATTAATTTCAAGTGTGTTAGTACAAACATTTCTTTTCTCCATGGCTATTAAAAGTAATACGATTACTCGAATAAAATCAAGCAATAAAAACTTACATCAAAGAATAGAAAAAAATGTTTGATCGGATTACCGGGGCAGGACAGCTGTGGGACAGTGCGCGGACGTCGATTTTTTTTTAATTCTCGCAAAAATGTATCTCAAATTGCATCATTGAGCAACCCTCCATACTTCCGATTTCAAAAGTCCAATTTCGATTCAACTCGGACGTATCTAATTCAAAATTCATTAATCTTCTGCTAGAATGAAGATCGGCTACCAAATGTATCCACTTGTCTATGGTCAGTTGCTGACAGGAAATTGATTGTGTTTTTTACTGTTGATTCCCACAAACTATTACTACCAACTTTTAATAACGTGTTTTTTTTAGTTTATTTAAAGCATATTTATGAGATTAATCATAATATACCACTTACTTCATTATTTAATAATTATTTAAATAAATTTAAAACTTAGATACACGGAGATGAAATCGAATTTTAAAGTCGTCAAAAAAATCCTTTCTTTTTTAGATACTTATGTAATGGTACGGACCTAAAAATATTTCGTACCTAAATAATATGTATTCATTGTATTTATTATGTAGGTATACATTCCTTATCTTTTTTATTTTTTTTCTTAATTCTATTTTATATAATTAAATTATGTTTTATGTATGAAGGCATTTTAAGCCAATTTTTGACGTATGACAAAATTTGACAACCTCAATGTCTGCAAACTTGAATGCCATATCCTGTCCGATTTAGCGCTAAATTCAATGTTATAGAAAATATTGATCACAAAAAGAGCATTTAATACCGATTTGGTATTGTGCAGGGACACCTACGTCATTCAAAATTAAATCAATTGTAATCGTTTTTATTGAGAAACCGACATCATTTTAAAACGTACCTACTTGTTTCTTAGATCGTGTAGACATTTGGAATACTGTCCAAATGTAGAAGTAAAATATATTAAAGTTAAAGAGTAAACCTTAAACCGAATATTAATTAAGTTATGATATAAAAGTATAAAGGTACTTGCATGTAGGTAGCACATAGAGTTATATTATCGACATTATCCATATTTGTACTTGTAGCACTCTATCTGCAATTGTTAATTTATTTTGAGAAATAATCTTTTTGCTCCAGGTCAACATAATACCACCGAATATTATATTTCTCGAAAGAAAATATCCCATTTCCGCATCTTTCTATAACAATGGCCGCGCCATCCAACTATTCAAATATAGCACGGCGTGGGTAAACTCTAGGCTTTTTTGCACATCGAGCGAATTAATGGATAACCAAAGATTCAACCGAAATAAAAAAAACACATGCTTATTAAATGTTGGTTTCACGTAATAACACGTTCGTGGTTTCTTTCATTGTTTCCAAGGGCCGCGCCGAGATATCCGGTTACCGCCGTTAAATATTTTGCCTCTCGTTGAAAGGGAAACTTCATAGTTTTTTCGTCGATATTTAGTTTTTGCTCCTCAAATACGGAAGTCGAATACTTATGCAAAAGCTGAAATTTGGAATCGATTTCGCTTTTACGTTCAACAACGGTCGGTTGCAAATAACATACAATTACAAACATTTCCATTCATCGAGTAACGATCGTCGGTCGTAATTGCGGCTTTTTTGTTAAAGCTTCATGAGCTGAGTAACTTTTCATCGTCTATCGGCGCTCATAATTTAACATTTTAATTGAAATATCTACTTTATTCTGAATTCAAAGAATTTGCGCCGAGAACATTTATCAATTCACAAAGAGTGAAACCACTCAAAGAAGCCTGCGCCGGACAGATTTAATTTGTTGCGAAGGCCTTTATAATTGGAACATAAAGATTGTGAGTAATTAATTTTCGCAGCGAGTCAAAAGCAACGAGGCTGTGCATTGAGGCCGGGCGGCGCGGGCGGCCGCACCGAGCCTAATTAATATTAATGACCGCGGGAGGCGCCGGCACCGCGGCCACCTTAGACTGATCCTTCCACCAGCACCTTCATCACGCCAATTTTACAACACAACCGATGGCTGTTAATATGAGCACGTAATGTTTATTTACTGTAGTTATTTAATAATCTATATTTCAGCGATATTAATAGCATTAACGTACAACAAAGTGTATATATGAGTATCTTCACATTTTGAAAATTTTTGTGTGATCTTTAACCTCTTAAAACAAGCTATATTTTTTTGTCTACTTGAGATAATGAATCTGAGAAAATGATATCGCGTATTTTTGGCTGGAGACTGGTGTGTGGGAGGCGCGGAGGTGTGACGGCGGTGACCGATGGGACGGCGCTAAAAGCCGGACGGAAGCCGTGGACGCCCGGCTCCGGTTACACCAACCGTGGGACCCGATGCAAACAACGGCAGGGCTGCTTCTGCTATGTAAATCACTTTAATAAGTATATTGATTATCAAAGAAAATATTAAAAAACAAAATCACAATCCCTAGTCCATCCTAGTTAATTAATTAAAGTATGTACCCTGGTGACAAAAAAAACATCTGACAGAACACTTTTTACCTGTTTTTTAAGAATAATTTGTCTGCTAGACAAATTATTAGGCAAACCGTCTGGTATTAGGTGATTAGAGTGGTCCGTGAACACGTTAGCTTTAGAAGAGCCTTAAATATGTTGTTAGCTTAAAAACTAAGCACAAGAAAAAAGATGTGGTACATAACTTTGCAGTACCATTTGCGGTTTGTGGTACCATTTTTTTATAAAAGTGGGTCTCGATTGACCTGCCTGATTTTGAATTGCAAGTAGTAAGCTACATCTACGTTTAGGCTACCAGATGATTGAATATAATTAATTACTGTATTTTGCACAAGTCTTCTGCTTGGACCTTCTATCATTACGATCCTATGCTGCGGACATCCCACGATTTTCAACAAGGTATGTTTCGAAGATTGTTTGTTCGTCTGGAACAGACAATTTTGGAAGACTTTGGATGACTAGTAATGTAAGGGCTACATCAATGATCCATTACCCAATTTCCTATAACGATATTTTCAAGCAACTCTCGATATTCATTCTGTCCCTAATGCTTGCATGCCATCGGATCTTATAATATAATCATTACGCATATCAATTTATTGTTCCAATTACTGGACTAAAGTTTGCGAAAACTACTGACGTTTATGAATACTATTCTGTTCTCATTGGACGTAGTATTGTATTATATAGTTTTATCTATAAAATACAATACGATGTTACTTCGAGCGTTAAAAACATATGAAAAATGAATCCCTTCATAGCAAAATATAAAAATGGACCACAAAAATTATACATAAAATAAAATTAGTTAATGACTACCATGGGGGAC
Organism: Junonia grisea; assembly: GCA_018235645.1. Taxonomy (NCBI): domain Eukaryota; kingdom Metazoa; phylum Arthropoda; class Insecta; order Lepidoptera; family Nymphalidae; genus Junonia; species Junonia grisea. The sequence goes on along the minus strand of DVXP01000014.1, from coordinate 20,969 downwards.
AGCCCTGATATTATTGCACAAAGATGAGAGCTATATATTCCGCGAGGCCTTCCTGCGTCCATATGCGAGCCATCTCGCCCCTAGATGTGTTATCATAAACAAGAACCTTACACCACACTTCAGTTTTTGTGTACCGATTCCATACTGTCTACTAAGCGTTTACTTCTTTTGGTTAAAATTTTTCGTATAGCAGTTTAAGTAAGCAAGCAGTTCGGTAAGCAGTTTAATCATCATCCGGTTAAGGTATATAGACTGAATATGTAGAACAAAATAAGATAAAGTGTAAAAATTATTTATAATTTTGATTTATTGTTAAGAGATTGTTAAGAGAAAACACAAAATACATTTATTTAATCACCAAATAGTTGAAACTCTACTTTTGGCCCTTTCTCCAAAAAAAGTAAGTGAGATGATAAAAGTATATAAAGTTTGATATAGGTACCTACCTACATATGAATGTACATAGGCATATCAAATTCAACATATTTAGAACTTTTTTTTAAAATCCAATTAATAATATTGACCAATTGTTAAGCGAAAATCAAAATTGGCCATAACAGTAGGTAGTAGATACATAATTTTTAATGAAATAACACTGACTCTCAGTCTTTCCCTTTCAATCTCATTTGAATTTTTTAAAGTAATTTGGCAATTAATAATAAAAAGGAAATGTGCAGGATTTTACACAGAAGCTATGATCTTCTAAGACAAGAAATAGAAATCTTAACATTGAAGGTTGAAGTTCGGAATACATCAGTTTTAGATATCAGTTTTAACTTTGCAACATTTTTTTTTTTTTTTACGGTTTTGAAATACTCAGAATATGTTACAATTTTGGCGGCATTGGTTGTACAAAGACCGAAGCAAATGTAGGTAAGAAGGTTATAATCGAGTCTAAAGTGGGTTAAGCAAAAAGCGGCATATGTTTTATTGTAAAAAATCCTTTCAAAGCGTAATCTGCACGTGTGCTCGCTCTCGAGTGCAGGCAAGCGAAAGTCTTCGCGTGCGATGTGCATCCACGGATAGCTTTAACTGTTTCTCTGTGTCAATCTCATTGAAATAGAAATATTGATCAGCGCTCTAAATCCATTGTCTAACTGATGTAACAAATTCAAAAAAATCCCCGCTAAAATCATACGAACTAAAACCAAGTTCTAAAGAAAGTAAATAACTGTATCGTTTAAATACGAGTGTAGTATTAAAATAAGATCATTTGAAAAAACTTAATTGCAGATTTTTTCTTTCCATACCTGAGCTTTAGGTATATTGTAGCAGTTGTATGCTCGCGATTTTCTGTGGTCTCCCAGTGCAGCGGAGCGGCAGTGCAACTCCAACCCACTAGAGTGTGAAATCACCCGTTCAAACCTTTGTACAGGAAGACCGACAAACGATACTTTCAATATTTCTCAAGTTAAATATTATACCTACAAGTATTGGCTACTCATGTTTTATTTGTAATGTTTATTTATTTGTTACAAAGTAAATTGTGTGCTTTGAGTTACTGAGAATAGTAACATTTTTTTCTTATACATATATTTTTATTAAGTAAACATTACATCATTAAATACTTTCTTAAGATGATAACAGTTTATTTTTTTCAGCGTAGGTAATATTTAAAGATATTATATACTTCTTATTTCTTAGTCAAAAGATATTCTGTTCAATTGTCTTAGCCTTTTTAATAGTATCTACTACAAAATAGGTTTTACAAAATATTATACGTAGGTAGAATTCAACAGACAAACATTTTCAAAAGACAAAAATGTCATCAATAAAATGTCTAATAAAAAGTTACTATTATCTACTTAAAATGTCTTTAATAAATTGTATAGCGACACACGTGAAAAAGCAACACTGGATGTCGGATATAACAGGCGATATTGAAAGTGCAAGTGTTGCAATAATACTTCATTTTAATTCTTCGTTTCGAATTCCGCTACTTTTTTCACTCGGAGTTTTGTTCACCCGTCGAACACTAGTAATAAATGATCGAATCTCCGATATCGATTTACATCGCTGTGTTCAAATTCACCAATACCGCACAATATTAAACGAATATCATCTGTATCTACTTAGCAATAGAGCTCTCAGAGCGTCTAAGTATTTATTTAACAAAAAATAAATCTCTACCTGAATATAACAGAGAGTTACATTCGCTTGCGAGATTTAAACTTTTCTTAGAATAATTGATGCAAGTGATTTCATTCTTCTCTTCACGATATAAAAAAATACCTAACTTTGAACAAACCAATAATGTTAATAGGCAAACTTTCTAAAATACATAAATATACATGTATATTTAAATCAAAGGTTCTTTTGTTATTTTTTAATATAAATTTCGATAAAAATCTTTTTTACTGTCTGTTTTATTATTTTTCTGTTACAAGTTTTTCTTTACTTCGACCAATGTTTAATTTCCTTCAAATAACATTTCTACATCGATAAAACACAAGTACCTATGTATCCTTTTCCAACTCGTAAATTAAAAAATGTTTGATCCTTTCATGGAAACCAGCGAAAGAAGAGTAATTAACCCGCTTTTTGTGACTATCCCATATACATTTGATTTATTTTGGGACCCCTTCGAAATAGAAGAATTTGCAAAAATTGCAGTCCATCGGCGCAACGTCCACTTATTCTCAAACAACTGGTTCAGGAAATATAATACTATATTTTTTTATTGTATTTATTTTTGTGAATATTCCTAAAATAAGGGGTAATTGAAGTTTCAATATTATTAAATAACATTAAATGCATAAAATTTACTATTTCGTCAATTTTATTAATCAAACATAGGTAGAAAATGTCCATATACCATGCTCTTCTTATCCTGATACTATTCGACAGTTTGAGAACAACAGTCGGTAGCCTTTTCGGTTCCGAGAATAGTGTAAAAAGCGCAGGTATACATCGAGAGTGAAAGGGTCGATGCAATTGGAGAACTAGCCCAGTTTCACTGGTTTGCTGACCCCGCCGTTTTTGCCACCATAGGATCAGATGGGCCATTGATTGAGCACTCGCGTTGCAGCGCGAATGTAAAGTAGAAACACGTGGGAACATAGCCCGGGTGACAGATCTTACGATACTGCATTATTTGCATTTTCTAAACCACGGCTCCTATTTTTGATCATGGATCGGATTACGCAAACCTTTCTTAGAAACTAAGAACAGATAATATGTTTAGAAGCCATCTTAAACCTAACTAACAATGATGAAATTCTCTACATAATGGTCTTGGGTATTTTATAAATTTGTAGTAGGTATCATTAATATATAAACGATTAGCAAAGCGAAGATCGTCGGTAATACATATATGTACATATGTATATTGCATGTAAACAAGAAATGTTCTACTTATATTTACGTATATATGTATAAAATATTTTCTTATCTATATATTTTAAAATAATACATTAAGTTTTTAAGATGGTGAACCAATATAAGAGAGGATATAAACTGATTACCTCTACTTCGTCACCAGGAACTCCAAATATCATAGCATTTGCAGCACCATAGAAGCATCAAAAGGAGTTGCTAGCTTTTAAAGAGAGAAAGATAGGATGGAACAGGATAGGAAGGGCAGGAATTAAAATTCAGAATTCTGGAATGGGAAATTATGTTAAACTGTCGGCTCTTTATATTAACGTAAAAAATTCGCAACGCCGTATTAGGTACTTCAAGCAACATTAGAAATTGTGGTAATGCCTAGTCAAGCCAGATAAAAGAAAGGCTATATTATTTCTCTCCCCGATTTACCGATTTAATGTAACCCTAGTCGATATGTGCCATAATAGTAATTAATATATGGAATAAATTCTCTTTGAATTCAGACTCTGTGTTTATAATAACACATCTAATCGTTTTTTAACTTTAAGCAAATAACGTAGAGAAATGTAGAGACAGGCGATACTGCCTACCGTAACATACCAATACTTACAGTTCTTTTTAAAATAGAAATTTTTCATAAAACAAAATCCAAATCGAATTAAATGTACATTAACACTATCGCCTAACATATTGTGCGTGTTCATTGTACTTTATATCAATATACTGTAAAATGTATCTAGCATTTCTTCCCACGCAGTTACACAATAGGACTCTCTATTCAAATAAATCAGACCCTTTAAGGTAAAATTTGAATGTTTGACAGCAAATTTTATTTGCGCAAATTTTTTTTCGATGTATTCCATACGCGTTGCACTTTCTTCACATATCGTGGGAATGCAGGTGAGGAAGGGTTCTAACTTCTACCTACGCATACTTTTTGCCGGGTCCGAACCGTTGCGGTTGCACAAAAGTTAGAATTATTAGCCCTTTGTGAAAACGTCAAGTGATGTTCGACTAATAGATTATTTATGGGGCCGTCGTAAAACATGTCTGATACGTAACTTTAAATTATTAGGGTTGGTTGCTTCAGCGGCTTCAAACAGATTTTGCGATATGATTATGAGTTTTATCATAAACAAATGTCCAAAAAATAAATTTATTTTACGGCTTCCGATACCATAAAATACTTTGTGTAGTAAAACGAAGTTTGTTTGAAATTTAGTTCGTAGATATTTGATATCTTTGATATTCACCTCAGGTTTTTCATGCTTTATCTACCTATTTAAAAAGCGAGTAAAATACGATACGGATGAAATACTAGAACAAAGCCTTTGTACTTGTTCTTTAGTCAAATTTCTAGATTTTACTCGCTTTTTATATAGGTTTTTGTTTTTATAGGAGTTTTTTTATTTATGATTAAATTGTTATAATATTTTAATGTTAGTACTCCTACAACATACTTACTAAGCTATTATGTATAAGTTAACTTACATCAGTAACTTTTTTGCCGCATAATATTAAACACCATGTGAATTTGAAATTTCAAATGTCATAAGGTAATCCGTTTAAACAGAGATGTAAAGATGTAAGAGTTTAGGCGTTGACAAGCTTTAAAACCGTAAATGAAACGAACGAGTGCGGTGTTTGTAATCCTCGTGTAGCCGCGGCAGTCACGTCAGCTCGCCACGCGTCCTTTGCGACGAGCGTTCCCACTCAGAACTAACAAAAGTCAATTTTAAATGTCATCAGATTAACGCCTAACCATCAAAATCCTTTGCGCAAAATTAAATCGTTACCAAATCCGTATTTTGCGAGGCACGTACCAAATATACAATAGCAAAAGTAACTAATAATAAAGATTATAACGTTTAATCATTCTAACTCAATGTACAATGTGACCCCTCGTTAATGTTGTTTATGTAATAGCGTCAACCCTTTCTCTCAAAAGCACCGCCTCTACCCATGTACCCGTGGATGACGCATCAGATGTATTTACATCATAACCCTTTCACATCAACCAATCAAAACACGCCGTGGCGAAGTAAAAAGTGTATGGAAGCGATCGTAAAAAACGTAAAAGATGAATCGGGCGCGGCGCGAGTCGGCGCGCGCGCCGCTCTGATAGGGGTATAATAATAACCCTTTCACATCGGAAGGGTTAACGGACCAATCCTAAGCGAGGCGGGGCCTGGGCATAATTAGAATCACAATCAATCTTTTTATAGTACCTATTACACAGAATTTATTTTGAATACTAACAATTATATAATTAATCGAATATCAAAAAAATTACATTTTTAAATAAGCATAATAAAAATTAAATTGAAAGGAAGAGTGATATGGTTTGAACAATACGACTGGTTATAAAACAAATTTCTTCATTCCCATTGATAGTATTATGAAGTAAAACAGGAAATCGGTTAGAGCGTCACCGTCGCTCTATGATCTTTAAGTGTGTCCGATAAAATGCTCCCGCATGCATGGTCCGGCCACAAATGAATTAAACGCGGTCACCCTCTCCCAGCAATTGAAGACAACTGGCACGCATATTATTTGTACAATCGTCGATAAAATTATATAAGGAAAAATAAACAGCATTTTTATATTTTGTCAGATATAGCAAAAGCTAACTAAAAGTTAGTATTGTAGCTTAATTTTATTGATAAGAAAGTATTGTTCTGAATAACACACTTCAGATTTTTTAATACCACTACCATTTTACAACAACGTATGTTTCAAAAGGACATGCTTTTTAACATCTCTTATTACGTTTTATTAGGACTAAGTATTCCCAACTAAAAAGTTATTAGAAAGGTGGTAAAATAAATTTATCCAAAACGGTTACGCAACCACTCTAGTGTTGCTCCTGTCTAAGCGACTCATGTCAGCATTTCAATATACTTTCGTTTATTTAAATTGAAAAGTTTAGTATCCTTTTGATTTTAACGACGGTGTTGGCGGATAGCCATAAAATAAAACTTGTAAAAATGTATTTTCATATTTTACAAACAATTGAATGCTTTACCCCGACCTAATGTTTATACAAATAATTCTATACAATCTTGAGTGCACGACTGTATTTAAAATTTATGGACTTGTATTAACAAATTATCACATTGTTGGTCATCTGCATGTATTACTGAGACAGAGCTTGTTAATAAACATGAAGTGTATTTTAATTTAATTCACATCTCATAAAATGCCGATATGTTGTTTGAAGCGATAAGCATATGACTGAGAAGTGAAACTTGTTAAAAATATCACTATATACATATATATTTACATAGTATCTACATACATATTAGTTAGAGTTTTAATATTAAATTTTTAACTCTCATTAAAAAACTAATATAAGTAAAATTTTAGAAGATCAAATAAGATAATTGTAGACAAATGTCGATGTACTAATTTTTATTAAAAATCCAATTTCAATTATTTGAACGACAGAAAATATGAGTGACTATAGTACTTAGTATGTAGAGATACCTATTTATTTAACATAAACCATCCACTTCTATTACCATAACCATAAAGGGAGCATTAATAAAGCAACGGTTTCCATAAACTACTTTAATTTGTTCCAACTCTAAATGGAATGAAATAACACCACCGACGCCTTCATTACATAACTTATGTACGAACAACGTGTCACTATCACGAAACAAGTATGACGGAGCTGTGGGAATCGTAAAATTGTCCCCTATCATCGGACTCAAATAACTTTTCGGACTTTTTCTCTTTTTGTAAATACGTAATCGAGCTAGTAATGAGGTGGCTTTTGAAATATCATAAAGAACGTTAAAGCAGTGGCAAAAGCGGCAGTGTAGCGGCGATATAGGGGCGCATTCACGATGGAGCCGCGATGAGGGCGATTGTTTCACGTCTAATTGGTTAAGTAGCGCGACCTAACAACCGCCGGACACGAACCCACCTCGCGATTAATGTTACTATCATTTGTATTCATTACAATCACAGAAGTTCTAATAACAAATTTGAATGTCATTTACTAAGTTGAAATACCTACTCGTACGTACTATCCATATCAGTTCATATATTACTACATATATTCAGAGCGAATTTAAAATTGTATTAATTGGATTTTAAGTCAAATATTCTCTTGACGAAAATTTATATACCAAAATATCTACCCACAATATATTCAAGGCTGATTAAGCATGATAATTAATTACTAATCAAACAGGAGTATATACAAGGGTGTCCCGTAAACACTGGCTGATCGTGTATGTAAGATTGTATGTACACAAGGCTATCAGCGGGTAATCCGAGCGGAGGAGCATTAGTCAAATTAACACGGTATAAACTGTGCCCTGCCCCTGATTAGTTGGCGGAGGCCCGCGGGCGCGACTACCTAATTGACCTAAAAGTGCTCAACACGAATCGGTCGAAATTACACTTTATAACACACAAGGGCTGTCAAAGTGTGTATCAACGTTTTTCATGTCGCAAATAACTAAAGAATAGGTACTTAAAATTAATCAATCTTTAATAAATTAATTATACAAAAATGTTATGTAAATGTATTACGAGTAAATAATTAAGAAATTACAATAATACTACAATTTTTTTACAGTCGTAATCTTAGTGTACCAAAAAACGTCATTTATAAATCCAATTAGTGATGAGACTTAAATGACCAAAGATAATCATTACCTTAAAAATGTTACCTATTAAGATTGCTTAGACAAGGACACTATTGTACCTTAGAGTCAGTTGTAGCCCTGTTCCACGGTGACATGGTAATGTGGCGGATTGATAGCTTCGCGCCCACTAACCCTAATCAAATTAATGGCTACTGGACTCTGATTAACGCCGCGCGCAATATATTTCCATAGAGTCGCATCGCTGTTGAAGGCGCGCCCGATTTATCACCTTGGCTCGTTCGATTTACTATCTATGCGAATAATAATCGATTTCAATCTAATATCCATTAATTATTAAGCAAATTATTGCCTTATATATCTGGGAAATGACTTATGTACTCAGAGTTTTTAATGATAACCCTTACTGAATTGCAGATATTGGTAAAGCAAGAGAAGTAAATGCGAACTATAGTCATTAGTAAGTTGTAACGAACGCGTGTCGCCCGATCGGGCTCATGAGCCGATATTAATGGCCCCGGCTCCGGCTCCCAACAAACTCCGACAACTTTGTTTGACGTAATTAAAATCCATCTCCCTTGAACGGCACGCAGGCATCCGACGTGTAATTTTCCTTTCAAAGAGAACTTCCGTTTTAGCTCCTCCCCACCCTAATGAAAGATTACTTTTCTGAGCCTAAAAAGGCTTTTAAGCAACGCCAGCAAAATGACCGAAGTTTCATACTTTAATGACTTAGTACAAAATTTGCCGATTCCCGAAGAAATTTTAAACTTAGATTAAAATTTTGATGTTTGAAATTATGCGATGTTTTCAAAAGATTTCCAAGCGTCAACTACAAAGTATGAATATTAAGCAATCCACTCTAATTGCTTTTTAATTACTTTTGGACATGATGGGTTTTATGAAACATAGTACATTGTATCTTTAGAGCGACAATTATTTTTAACTTTCCAGCAACGTAATATTGTACACGTATTACAATTATTTATAACAAACTAAACGTAATGGGTATACTTAATTAAGTCTATTATTCATTAAATCTAACCGCATAGTGCAAAACCTAAATAGTGTAGGATATTAATGGCACGACAATAAAATTAGTAAGTTAAACAAGGAAAAGGAGTGCTCATAGTGGTCCGCAGGCGTCTCGCGACGTTAGCAACGGCGTAGTGTGTACTTATTAATTGCTCGCTCCCCTCATCGCTGGACCCGCAGTGAGGGCGCAAAAACGTCCTCCCGAGTCCTGTCAGCGAGGGAAAAAATCAGTGAGCGATCGTCCCCTCGCGGCCGAGTCCATCATATTGATTGAGGGTGGGGCTGCCATTGGTCAGCGTCCCCGCGCCCGTTCATTTATTATAGACAGTGATGCTGCCGCACTGCTCGGTGCCTCTACACGCTCATATAGTGCGAAGCGCTACCAAATTATATATTTTTCCACACAACAAACTTTTTTTTGTAAATCAATTATAAACGTAAATGATGATAAAATGAAAAATATAATATAATAGGATTCGATTTTTTTATATCATCTGTATCTTAATTTGAGGTATATACTCGTAATTCTACTATTACTCATTACTTTATTTGAAAATTGTTTCTGAGTAGCTAAATACTTTCGATAACAATACAAAGAAATATTTTGCGTATCTTTTTAAGTAGCCGATAAAATAAAAGTTACACTATCATTGACAGGTGAGTCCCTATAGTATTATAATGTCTTTTTGCAAGGATTTTGTTTATTGTTTTAAAAGAGCCGTCATCGCGCTGGATAACGAGACAGGTAAGACTTGCAAAATGTCTTAAATTACTTAAAAGAATAAATAATGTTTGCAAACTAGCTACCTTTTATGTTACTTTATACGAGGCTTTATATAAAAATAGATACGAAAATAACACATTTCGATATTATTAAATCAGACTTTGATATGCAAGAGACAACCACGAACGTAACCCACCATGCTTTACTATTGCGAATTGAGATATATGACTATAGGTATATTTTACCTATACATACAAAAGTTTTTTTAACACATTTAAAGACAAGTTACTTATTCAAGTTTTTAAAAACGTTTCAGACATATCAGCTGTGCTTCGTGGCTTCCCTCACGTTAAAATTTGGTGCTTTTCAGATTCTTTAATGTTTAATATTATTGCTGCGTTCCTAGTAATTTGTTATTTTATAGCATTTCTTATAAACGAACAATTAAAATAAAAACTTTTAAGTTTGGAGTAATTAGGTTTATTTACCTATTTCAACTATGCTCCTATAGGTAGTTGTAGTTATAGAGTGAAGTTATAGATTTTTAATAATTATACCTATACTACCTACCTATACTCTAAATTAGAAAGAATTATTGTATCCAAAGTAGTGCTAGCACTTAAAGGAAAGAGAAAAATAAAATCAGGGTGAAGAGAAAGTTTTATTCTCCTTAAAATATGTAGAGAAAGTGAAAAGTAAGTGGGGTGTGGGGGCGGCGGTCAGCGGCATGATGGATCACCGCCGCGGCTGCCAGGGCTCGCTTTTCTTTTATTCCCAATTACACCTACAAACACAACAACTTATTTAACTTGCGATGGATATAGCCTTTTTATCGGTCAATAAGATTATTTTGCACGAGATTTTACTTTGTTACAAATGCTTAATTTTAATGGTAAACCTTTTGATACAGATGTTAAGTATAGTCATTTTATTACTTCAATTTAATACAAACTTATTAGAGATAGAGATAATGTCGAAAAGGCTCATCGCTATCAATTGAGAATAAAACACTAACAAGTAATAGAACGGTATAAAATTACCGAAGCAGTGTGTGTGTATTAATGAGAAAAAAAGCACAATTTCACAAGAAGTAGGCCCATGTGCATCTTGAAATAAAACCGTGTGTCATACATATGTGGGGTCGGATGCGGTAGTCGTGTGGGCGCCCCCGCCCCGCCGTTGCCCGGCAACCGTTTGTTTTCGCGCACCAGCCGACACTGGGCGGGATAGAAGGGGTAGGCTCCATGATTGATCAGCCTATCCCGGTACCAAATGCCTACAGCCACATCGCTTCTCAATATAGATCATATATTTTTTTCAATGGTTCTCGTAAATTTACTGCGTGAATGTATCTTTATTAACCCTTTATTTAGTCGTTTGTATTAAAATTTAATGAACTTTTTAAATAAGTTCTATTTCAATTAATAAATATGAAATTGTAATAGTGAATTTATTCATTAATTTTCTACCATTGGTAATATTGACAGATATAGAGGTTTATCAATCACTATATCGTTGTAGATAAATGTTTTCTATATGTATAACAGATTTAAGCACACAAAAGATTTAAGTGTGACTTGAAATTTGATTTGACTGCAATGTGCCTTATGCTACAAAAAAGCCACTACGAAGAGATTTGACAGAATTCCACTTTTAAATAGTTAGGGTAGGTAACTAGATATACCTACAATTGTTTGAAGCTTGTAGGTTATTATATACATAACAAATATTAAACTAATATGTAATAAAACTCGATTGGTGTATTCGTTAAGTTATTTGTGTTATCTGAGTATGACAGAAAGCTAACAGAGATTTATCAAAAAAAAATATATCGACCAACATTATAGTTACTTAGGGGGGAGATTGTTGCCAGTAGTACTACTACTTTAACAAAATATTACGCTTATGAAATGTCCGCACCAGAAATGTGTATATTTATAAGAAGTCGGTTAAAAAAGAACAATACGTTAAACCTTATTTTAATATTTTTAACGGTAATAATAAAATATTGCCAAGGTCAGTTTTTGTTTCTTTACTTTAACATTTGCTATTTATTGACCACATAACTAATTGTTAACTGACAAAACTGGAACATTTCCATATTGTCTGTACAGATCATAAATTGTAGTGCAGTTTTTTGCGGATTGTAAGAAATCATTTTTGCGTATTCCAAAGATGACTACTTTTTGTCATCAAACAATATCTCTTGCGTTTTATGACACGCTTGAATTAAAAACCGTTTACTTAATGTAACTACAAGTACGTACATATATTTTAAAAAATTAATTACATAATTAAACGAATATTGATTTAAACTTGATGGAAAAAACTTGTATAATTATACTTCGAAAGACAAAATTATGTCAATTTTATTCAAGTTTTCAATAACTTATTGCGAAATTTCTCATAAATATCATTGTATATCTTACTGAAGAAGAAACGGTATTATTAGAAAGAAATCAAATAAGTATAACAAGCTGACAAAAATCTATTCATTGTTCGGATGTTGAATATTCATGGAGCAAATTTTTTAGGACGCTACTTTATAATTATGAAGACAAAGAGAAACTGGCAAAAAATTGGGTCCATATTTTATAGTTAACTTCGCATTTTTGCAAGTTTCCCGAAAGCGTGTCGACCATTTTTAGAAAATATAGCAATAACATTTAAAATTTTTGCTCCTTTTCAAATGGCCTCGGCATTGTTTCCTCTTTAAACCTTTTATGTAAACATAAAAGGCTTTATGACGATATTTAAATTCGCAGAAATATTATGCGCAGTTTGCATAACCGTTTACGATTCTATGAGTGTCGCTTGTCTTAAAATTATTCGTAATATCCTAAGAAGGCATCTAACCTCGTTATATGTAGGCACAATTATTTGATACAAGATGTATAACAATTAGGCGTATATAACCTAATTTATAAATCTTTCATGAAAATTAATTTAGCTTATACATATAAACGTATCAAAAACTACTATTGAATGTTCATGTCATGTTTATGTGGATCTTAATATTGTTATTTTAGACACTTTTGAATTGTACCTATTTCCCCTTTTTTTCATTGTTAATTATAATACCGGATATATCGTAATACTAATAGACTACCAGAAACCAGTATAATTATTAACAAAGCTAGTTAAATCAAATCAATTATATACTGACTTATTTGAAAGAAAAAACGAAACGAACCAGTAGTAATTAAAGCCCACTTAACTGCTATGAAATACTACTAAACTACTCCTTTAATAGAATTTAATGATAGGCTTGCTTTCCTAAAAGCTGCTGTATAATTATATAAGTGAAAGACAACTTAAAAAATAATTAGTAATACGGAGCACTTATCGTACTTTTGATATTAGGTACTTTTAATTAGAAATTTAAGTAATATAGCGCTTATTACAAACAAGAATTAGTCAGTTGATATTATATAGTCGGCATTTCCTAAGTACTGTTATATTTAAATATAGTAAAATCAAAATATATAAATGATCCATAGTCGTTTTACCTATTTTTACTTATAATTACATTAAATGCGAAAGTAGGCTTGTTTATTTGGTTGGTTGCATGTTCCTTTTTCACACCATAACTGTTGAACTGTTTGGCATGAAATTTTTCGGATATAAAAATGTAATTTAATTTAATAGGATATTTTTAGATAAAATAAATGAGTTATGCTCCAAGAAACAAAATTTTCTTACCTTAAGCTAGAAATAAATGTACTTATATTAAAACGATTCATAAATAATAATCGATTTACAAATTTAATGTTTTTGTATCTTCCATATTTTAAAAATATATTTTGCGAAACATCTATCAGAATATTTAATTAAGTAAGTATATAAAATAAAATGTTCTAGCTTAAATGGTCTCATTTGAAAAAATGTAATAAGCCGGGCATATTTCCATGCATATCTTATCATGACATTCCTGGGACGGACGCGTGCCGTCCCAAATTACTCCTATTATTTTATAATCCCTCCTACTTACGTTTTGAATATTAATGACATTCCATAGCTTTTCTTCTGCACGGCCCATTCCTTGAAAGGAATTTCCGCCACTGTCACAAATTTCTTAGATATAATTAAATAAAGAAAGACTCTTAATATAATAAACGCAGGAATTATTAGTTAATAATTATTATTATAAATAAAAAAGTTGTAAATATACAATATTGCTAATATAACAATAGATATTACTTAAGTTAAATTATTCTTTCTATCTTTTAAAATATTATTTTTAAAGAAATCATCCTTTTATAACTGTTACTTGGTAAGTATAATTCAATCTCATCATCTGATCATTAAAAGTACTCGTATTTATTAATTTTAATCATCTTTAATATTATTATTTCCAATTACGAAAAATTCTTTAAAATGAAAAGTGATAAAAATTAGAAAAAAAAGTTTTAGCCTAATTTACACGAACAAAGCTATAAATGAGAATCGAAATAGTTCCACATCCTGCAGCTCAGTGAACCGTCTAATTAAAACATTCACCTATCGCGTTACGACAGACGATAAAAAATTTAACCCTAACGGTTACAATAAGGTGGATTGAGGTTTTTATGAATGCTTATAAAAACAGAGCACACGCGCCTTCGAAATCCGATTAAAAAAGGGGTAAGAACGCGTGTCTAAGAAAAAACTCCTGGGTCGTATAACCCTAATTCGGGCCGATACTGATAGAGCTATTTGATCGTCTTTAAGGCTCGAAACGGTCGATTGTTTCGATATCTACTAATTGGATCGTACAGTAATCGATAACCTTTCTATGGCAATGTGTTTTTACATCTGCCCTTTAAAATATGATAAATATACTTTAATGTTTTGAAAAAATATTAGAATAACAATTTTTATATTAGCCTGTGTTATTTTTTAGTATATGTTTTAAAAATTCAAGATGAGTGTAACAATAACCATTTTTTTTTCTATTTAGGTTTTAACAACTCCGTTCGAATCTAAAAATTTGAGATTATTAATTAATAAAAATATATAATTAATAAAATAAAAGCCATTACAATGTATGATATAAAAACGTTGTTTTGGCTCTAATTCCTTTTATTCATTGTCAGTTTTTTCATATCGCCGTTTGTGCTGCATTTTTTACAATGACACCTGTATAATAACTTTAAATTATAGCATTGCCACGGTTAATCTAATTCAATATTATTGTGGACACATCTAACAGGTGACGGCCTAAAAAACCCCGTGTCCACAGAAAGCTGTTCCGATCAACTGTCACGGTTATAATTTTTTTTTGTTTATGGTAACAAAAAAATAATCTTCCACGACTTGTGACGCGTGCTAAGTACTAAAAAGTACATAGTATGTTGGTGCCTAATAATTATTACAAAATAAACTAAAAATTACAAATTCTTTTTTTTAATTTTTGGGTCTTTGGAAACATTTGACTAATACTCAAATAAATTTTAAAAAATTACACAAAATTATAATAAATTGTATATTACAAGGTGCTTGGCGAATCGATGCAAACTTTTTGGTACATGATAAAAAACGTTATTTGAAGTCTATTTAACGGCATTTATCTTAGTAAAAACTTTTATAGTTTTTGAGAAAGTCATGATTTTGTACTCTTTTAGGAAGCTCCAATTTTTAATTTTCAAGCTATTAATTCAGTTTATTTTTTTATTATTAGTTACTCTGATAAGGAAGTATTTTGTACAGTCTATTAACAGACTTTTAATTAACTTTTTAATATGAATAAAGTTTTAATGTAGCTAAACTTTAAAAAGTTACTGGAACAGAAGTCGGCGGAGGATGCAACTAGGTATCAGAAATCAAGGTAGACATTTTTAACTCTTAAGACCATAAACTACACAATTTTTAAAATTTGTAATATTAAAAAACAATTTCGCAATAAAATAACGCATATTGAACAACCTAACTGATTTTGCGTTGTATTATTGTTCATTCGTTAAATAGAGTGCCGTCCGGCCAACAAGTGCGTCAATACAAAAACCTACAATAGAAGGGTTGGTGAAGGGTTGTAAAGGCATGATATCCGTGTAAATATCGTGTAATTGCATGGCAGGTAAAAGGGGTTTTGTGTAAACATATGTTTACGTTGCCTTTTACATTTAAATATTTTCTTTAAATTAAATTTATAAATAGGGCTAGAAAAAAAGTTTAATTTAAAAAAGTAAATATTTACAAAAATATTTTGATGGTGGTATTAATCAAAATAATTACAAGGAAAAATGAACATTGTGTATATCCTATGTGGTATATACAATAATTATATATATGCACAATTGTACAAATAATATATTAATGTGATTTGTTTCTGTAATAATTACCCACAAACATTTCCAAATACTGTAATTATTTTAAAACATAATTTAAAGAAATAGTTATTTTATTAAGGCATATTATTCACATACTGCGACCATAAATCCTCACACGAGCAGAGCATAAATCTGTCGCAGATAATAAATAAAAAATTTCATAAAAAAACATACTAACAATCAATTCGTACCCTTTTATTGCGGCCGATTGTAAAACTGATAAAGGGATGAATACTGTAACTGTCCGCGGAACTAATTTATAAATGATTGAGATTTCATTTTTTGTGACACTTTGGGAAAAATGTAACAATTAACAAGTAAAAGCATTAAAAAAAAAACAAAAGATACACGAGCTGTACTTTTATTTTAAGTCAAGAATTAATCACTTAAAGCAATTATAGATTATTTATTATTATGATGATTATAATAATTGCTATTAGAAATCTTTTACTAAGAGTATAAAAAAATAGTTCTATAATAAGATCATAAACAATTAATTAAAGAATAAAAAATATACTTACTAACTTATATATTTTTTAAATTCTGTAATTGTTTTGTTATAAGTTGAAGGTAATTTTGTTTACTAGTTCTTAGAAAAAGAAATCGAGAATTAGTATTTTTTGTATAATAACGGCAATCAATCGATGCAACGTATGATTACCGGTTTCAAAGCACCCTTTCTGACCCACTTTTTACCCATTTTTAACAATTTTTCTTTTCCCTCTTCAAAAGCTCCCTTTGAAAGACCGGGCGTGAACGAGTTGATGATATTACGTTTTTTCAAAAAAAAGGGAATTTACGAACAATCTCCTGTATTAACAACAAAACAGAGCTGTTGTGTTCATTGTATTAGTTTTTTGCAAGATCGCGTGCGCTTGTGCGTCGGCGGGCCTCCTTGCAAACCCTTCCCAGAGCGCGGATTGAACTCGGAACCCTTCTCGCATAGCTTATGTGCGCGAGGGTTGCCCTACATGGACGTTACATTTTTCTAAAACGTCACAACTCCCAGTCTAACGTTAAGCGCATACGTCCTTTTATCGTGACGTATCCGCTTCAATTCGCATGTGTGCCGACCGACAGCTGCATCCAGTTTTTATATATACTCTCACATTTTTTCACAATGGTCGTATGCAGCGCACCCTTGAAACAGTTTGCGTAATCGATGACAAAACTAAACATTCCGCCCGATGATTTCCGTATTTTAGGATTTCACAATATCAAAAGCAATTTTAATGAATATCGAGATTAAATCCGCGTATTTTTAACAGTCATTGCAACTTTTATTATATGTATTGAGACAGATGATACCTACATATCATCAGAATATATCTCGTATTTCTTAGAACGATTTTTAACACGTTGGCAAATTGTCAATACTTAATAAGTCATTGTTTGTAAATTAAATAGCTACTGTCGTCGTCTATCAGATTGGAAAAAGAAAAATGGTGCATCGGTGAAATAAATCAAATGTGATTTGTCTTAGTGCAAATGAATTTTAATAGATTTGTAAAAAATAGAGCATTATCATATCATCCGATCACAGCTCAGGGAATATATTATAATAAATAATTTCTGACGGTCAGAGGTAAAAAAAATAAACATAAAACGGACAAACAACATCTTGTTTTCATATAAGTATAATCTACATATATAGTGATTGCATAATCTTACTGAGTAAAAATATTATTTAAAGATGCTTTTTTCTAAAAATATGAACGCTATCAATTATATTAAAAATACATAAAAAAATATGTACCTACATATAAATCTTTATATAACAGTCGTATTCATATTTTATATATTCAACCCTAGAATTCCATTACTAATCACAATGGCGGTACATTGATTTATGCAAAAAGATGCAATTGTCCAGTTTTTGCAAAAACCGAGGGGTAGTGGACTGTGGGGTCGGGACAGAAAACAGACGTAATGCTACAGAATGTGACTCGTTTTATTTTCGTTTTTATAAAACTATTTTTACATATTGAGAAGTATAACTTTTTAGATGATTGATCATACAGTTCAATATAAATTTAAACATACATATGATTTAGACAAGCGTGATCAGATTTATTTTTTTAAATATTGTTTAAGCATGCATACATATTCTAGTTCTCTTGACGAATAAATGAAAAAAGTAAACCAATTTAGCCTTTTCAATACCTGAAATCATTTGAAATGTAATTTTTTTTTTTACTAAACGTCTTAGGTAGCTGGACCTACGAGTAAATATAGTAACACATCAATTGTAAGGATCGTAATAATTATGATTACAGTTACTAGAACTACTAAAAAAATAAAGTATAATATAAAATAGTTCATTCTTGCGAAATGAACTGTTTTTTTTCTGTGTAACATAGTTTATTTAGCATTGAGGCTTTTTACATAGCAAGTCTCGATCGAATCGAAAGTCATACTTTTCTTAATTTACAATATTGCTGTCTCAAACAATTTATAACTAAAATATTAATTACATAAAGGAATCGACCGACAGAAAATCTATCAATAACATCATCGCAAAATCGTCTAACGTAACGAGTAAAAGGGTCCTTCCTATCATAGTATCGATTGAAAGATACAATTAAACTTAGAGTTAGGTAACTACGCGTTTGTTGTCTCCCACGCGCGTGTGTGTAGTTGCTTTAACCCCACAAAACTTTCATCTCCAGGGACCCTCCATACGCTGGTGTGCGGGAGGGCCGGTCCTCCCTCCGAAGGGAGTAAAAAGTTGTTGTGACTTGTTCACCTCTTTCGCTGTCGCCCTCTGTAAGTCCGTAGTGTGCGTTTTATTATACATAATATTGTAGACGCTGTATATAACACCACATGGTGATATTTTAATACAGACTATTTTTAGACATCAGCCAACTTATGTTGAAGTTTGTATTATGTACACAATATTTAAACTATAAATAAGTTTATTCTATTCAAATTTGCAAACAAACAATATAACTTCTGGTTATAAACTAATAATTATTATAATATCAAATAATCATAGCCTCCAAATAGTATTCACCATTATTATTTAAAAGTAAATTTGAATAATCTATATTTTATTAATTAAAAAGTTTAAAACAAAAGCTTGCGGTTTAATTTAAAAAAAATTACTTTGTCACGTGACTAGACGAGTGAGTATCAGTGGCACACACCAAACTACAAAAAAGTCCCTTCTCGACATAAAATCAAACGCGTGCTCATCCGACACGCAACAATTGAATTCAACTGCGAGGACACATTTTTTGACTAAAAAAGCAATTTTTATTTTTTAAAAATACTCTTCCCCCGTTCTAGTGTCGTTTAAAAAAGCCATAATGCGTCCCAGAACGACTAGCGCGCGCCGGCTGAAGATTTGACGCGCTCGCGCATGTGTTTATAATCGTCCCCTCGGAATTTACAATTTTTTCGTAAATTTCAATCCGACCAGTACACCGATAATGGCGATCGATATTTGGCTAAAAAAATCGAGAATTGTTACACGCACCGAGCGGACATCAAAAGAATAGAAAAAATTAAATAGGCAGCACCGTACTTTTTCACCGACGTCAGGACCCGACGGCTGGACGTTATGGGCTCAGTATGTAAGTTCAACGGTTTTTGTGTGACCCCCAATTTACAACATAAGAAAGGACCGACCGCGCCTCGACATCTTAGCTTGTACGGAATCTAATGTAAATTTGGTACAAAAATGGGAATTTAAGTAAGTGTAGCCCCAACGATTTTTGGGGAGCCCTTTGCATAAAGTAGCCGTTACTAATACCGGTCCTTCAACAAAGCACCTAGCTTCGAAACGACTGATGCGAAACTTAAGGTTTCTTATATCGATTTTATAATTCTTACATATGTACATGACATTTTACATGAATACATCATATATTTATATTATTATAGTATAAATATCATACAAAAAATAATGTGTTATCTCTATCTCCATGGATCTTACATACGAAGTCGTACAGGAAATTAACATGATGCGAATTTTTCTCTGGATAAAGCTGAAGATATCGGCAATAAATAAAATGGCCGAGAGGCAATGCGGCCGCGGACACCCGACAGAGCGGAACAGATAAAAAAACTAGTAGAGAAGTAATTTCGGCCGGCTACTCCCTTCCACTGTCGATGTCGATAAATTAGTCCTACGATGTATTCTTAGTTCATTTTTCGTAATAAAGTCAATATGTGACATGTTTTTAAAATGAATACTTATACGAATACAAAACTGTCGCAGTTGCTAAATATATCTGGTTATAATTGCATGAATAAAATATGTACAAAACAATTTATAAGAAATAGGTACACAACTAGGCATTTTACGCTTTTGAAATAATGAAAAAATTAAGAAAAATGTAAAGATACCTAAATATACAAATATAATTTAAATTGTTGTTATGTGCGTAGGGTGGTGTACTTTACTTCCTTTACCAGCATTTTAATATGTGCATTTATTTAGAATGTAAGCTAAAGGGCAGTGCGGCAGGACGATAAGGGAGTGCGAGGGAGCATGAGTCGCTCGACTCTGCGCCCTGCGAGGCTCTGCGCATTTACATTTTAGTCTCGTTACTATCCTCCGCTGCCCGCCACGTCATCTGCAATTATAGAGGCCGATAACATATCGTTTTTGCAAGGCTTCATATTACATAAGATTTTCACCCACTTTCAATTTGCAAGCCACTAAAGTCAAAAATCAAATAGATGTAAAAATTAAAATAGAGAGACATGCTGTATGAACTCTATATCACAAATTATTACTCTATACATTGCAAATAAAATTAACGACGACATTGCTGAATTTGTGTTTCAATAATGTTGTTGTTTTTTAATATTTACAAAACATCTTTAAAAAAGTTAAAGCCACGTAACATCTGTTAACATCGTCAAAAATAAAATAATGACTTAGACGTAGTACTTTTATAACTTTAGCCAGTTTTACGATAAATCAATCCTTGTGTAATTTGTCTA